>JAQGBJ010000987.1:0-28382 GCA_034698345.1 Sphaeridia pumilis | reverse complement strand
CAAACGCAAATCGAGCGACACTACAGCGTCAGCCCGAATTTGCCCCCTTCACATAAAGTGGCTTCGCCACTTAATAAGCCATGCTTTTCATAAAACAAAAATATATATATATGTTTTTGAATCGTCGATACTGTAAACTACGTTGCCATTTGCAGCCACGTGGCCACACAAAATGACCTTCTTCATATTACCGATCAAATATCTCCCTTAGTTAGTCAATACAGATTTCTGTTCAGACATTTAAATTTAGATCCCTTGAATAAACCCCAAATTCTTAACGTGCCAACTTCTTCCTGACACACAGGCCTCATTTAATTTCCATCCTGCCATGAATAAAACAATAAATACACGTGCAGTTACATCATAAACGGGCTCTTACAATCCCAAATAGCCCTTGAAACGGTCTCCAACTTTTTGCTTCAATGCGCACGTTTACACACAACCATTTGTAAAATTACTGAATGTCGTCAAAAGTCGGATTTGCCAATTCAGCCTCCTCACAAAGAACCTTTTCAAGTCAAGCCTCTTACGCAACTCCAAAGAAATTCAAAAGTCGAAAGAGAGCACCAAAATTTAATTGGCCAGAATAAAGAATTTAAAGAATGCTCTATAAAACCCGTCTAGCTACCGAGATACTTTTCAGACGAAAATGCCATACATGTGTACTCAATTTATAATATACGCCGGCATGTTATATATATGCACACATTTTCGTTCCTCTGCTTCCGTAATTTCTATGAAACTCTTTATAAAAACGGCAATGGGATTTTCCAGAAAATTATTTTGCGGAAAATCCCCTCTCTTAAAAATAACACTCCATCGGTAAAGACCACAAAACAGTTCTTTGCCGTTTTTATTTCCAGACAGTGCATTGGGAACACAAGACGTTCGGCCCTCGTGTATTTTAAATTCAGGCTGCCAAAAAAATTAGACCTCTAACGTCCGTCCGTCATCTCCAAAAATCCTTTAGAAAAACCCAACCACAGAAATAGGCTTGAAGAGACCATAAAAAGCAACTCCTTTCAGTCAGTCTATTAGTAGAATTGCGAAACAGGTTCTGGCACACCAATTTTTTCCCAACCGTCATTTAATGCTCCCTCATTATCCGAAATGTCATATAACGTCAAAGATTTTTGTAACGTTTCAAGTTACAGATCATTATCAAGATGCCTTGTATTCAGCCGTCATCTTCCACGTATCACATAAACTTTCTCTCGACAACAGCATTCATTCGACCAGTGTAGGGCCTCAATTCAAACCTTTCTCCTTGCCGATGCTTCCATCTTTTTTCCCTCTTATCAACGTGTCTTTTTACAGCCGACCAGATATCAAAAAGATTTCCCAATCGTAACGTGAAATCATCAAACTCGCACAGCCCCTCTCAATCAGCAACTTCACCAATTCAATGTAAATGTAACGTTACGCTTGCCATACACAATTCGCTGTTGTCATTTTAGAGCCTGTCGTTCCACAATGAAAGCATCCCTACGACAACCTTCTTTACAAGAAAACTCAAAGAAAAATCTTTTCTTCTCAAACATGTACTTTATCAACAAGATGACAATAAAACATTCTTTTGAATTTTCTCCTCACGCATTCCAGATCTCATTCAGTCCAAACAGATACTTTTTAGATGAATTGTTATTTTGTTATTGCAATCATATATACGACTGTGTGGTTTCGCAAAAATAATTATAACCCTTGTTTCTGTTGTCCCTGGTTTTTTGTGCCCCTTTTACCGACCTGACAGACAGAATCGCGTCTCACAAAGAAAAAGGACAACCGACTAACAAGAATTTTCTCCAAATCTTGCGCTTCTCGAATAGTTGTCCTTTGAATCTTGGCCTCCTCCAAATTCGACTTGACTCTCCAGTCAGATGAACGGTCGGCCAAACCGTACCACCGACTTTATCATTCTCCATCGCCCTTTGTTTTAATGTCGGCCTCTTGTCTTCCACACCGACTTATTTCATCTTCTCCCACTTTCATTCTTTTCTTTCACATCTTTCTTTTCCGCTTCTCAGCATATGTTTCCTAACAGGATCAAAGCCTTCCAAAACGCTTCCAAGAACTCAAACATTTCCGAAGCAATATTGCCACCACCGTTGGCACTATATATACTTGTCTCTCATCCCTCTCGCCACCAAAGCTTCGGATTTCCTATTAGTTCAACTCACTGAATTCAGTACATACCACATTATCAAATTCGCCACTTGCTTGTTGCCACTAAAACAAAAGCACCAAAACGCCGCCTCTTTTTCCCTATATTGCACCTCTTCTTGAGATCCTCCTCAAGAACTTGTTTCCTTCTACTTTTTCAAAATTGAGGTTACATGTATTTCATTTAATTTTACTGCTGCTAATATTACACTTTCATAATCCTTTTCCTCTCCTCCTCGTATCTCTCTTTCTTTATAAACTTCTTTGAATTAAGTGTCCAATTTTCTCCAGCATTCTTCTCCGTTTGCTCGAACCTTCAAGCATTAACCAGTGTAGATGAATTAAAAAACTGTCTTCAGGCACGTACACGAGAAAGACTGTAAAATGCACATACGCCTTATCACAGTTTACACAAATACAAGCACGTGCTCAAATTTTAATGCACTCGCTTCTACCATACCGCCAACACCATTTCCTCTTTTTTCCACCAGGCCAACAATGCAAACGCGTCCTTAATGCCCATTATCTGCTCATATTTTGTCAAAATTTCCTTGCCTAAAAAATCTTTTTCTTCCACAACCCACTTTTGAGAATACTTGTGAGAAACCATTACCTGTTCCCCATCATCACAAAACACCAAGAAATGGCAAAGAGAAAAATATGCTTTCTTTTTAAACGCCACGTGAATGACGGCAGAAAACTTTCCTTGCTGCTGCGAATGTGCTCAAGACACCCGCTGAAAAATTTCCCGACACAACTTTCTCTTCCGTCACTGCACCGCCAGCACTAGCAGTAAAGTAGCCGGATTTTACTCATCCGCAAATAACCTTGTCGTAATAAACGCATCATCTTCCCACTAACGACAACCAACATCCATTATACACCTGCACAAAATCCCACGTTCCATAATGAAACTTCAGCCTCAACTACAACTTTTTTCTCCTTCTCACTACCTACCTACCAAACAAAATGGAATTGCCTCAATCCAACCAATTGCAAAATCCCCCAAAATATATATAAACACAAACTGACCCTTGAACCTCAAAATAATAATAAAATATATACCGTATGATACACAAGAGAGGCATTTTATTTCTGATCCGCCCAAGATACAACCGCGCTTTTTTGTCCAATAGCAACTACCACATTTTTACGCCCGTCTGCCCTTCAAACCGAGTTTATGGGATTGGCCGCATGTTTTCTCAAACTCACAGCAAGCACCATCTCTCCCAAATTATCACAATTTGGCAACAAAGACCTTAAAACCGTCATCTTTGCGACAATTTACAACCAATACCTCTTCAAATTGCTCTTCGCTCACCCCGTCTTCTTCAAAAGCTATAGCTTGCCACACCAAAACAACGAGATCACATAATTCTATCGGACCACAGGCAGCTCGTGCCCGTGTCGGAGAAATTCAAAAGAACTTATGTGCCCCATGTTTAATACATACATGAAGCAATGACAGTGTCAAAGAAACCCGACATGAACATCCGCACGATTTCAAGACAAACTTGTAACTTGTATGTATCATTTCATGTGTTCACACGTCCATGTCTAGCGGCATTTGATTTTGACACTTGTTTTCAACCCGTCCACAAAACACCAGGTAAAATACACCAAAGCAAAAATTCAGTTCGAAAAAATTAACACTACTTACATTACACAGGATACTACCATACCAACCGTGAATTTCGCAGGTCAAAACCATGAATTCCGGCCTCCTGTTTAGAGAGAGCTTGAAGCCTCAATAATGCATATCGATTAAATGATCACGAAAGCCAAATTATCCTCTAATATTTTGCACTGATCATTTAACTCTGGGATCGTAATATTATACGGTACAAAATTACGAAACAAAATAAGCCACACCAGTCCTTCTGTTCACTTCCGCTTCATGTTTCGTTCACCAATATATCATCACCTCGGCTGAACTACAATTACAGTATTTAAAGTGACATATGGAGCAGTCTTCGAACCATAATTTCCTTTACATGACAGGCTATCTTCGAGGACTTTACACGTTGCGTCAACTAGCGCTTTGCCTCTGCAAAAGCTACGTTGCTACGTGGTGAAAGTCACAAGGCGTATTTGATATTACTCCCTCGTGACTGGATCAATGAAAATTGTTCAGCTCCGTCCATGCATACCAAATCATTCAGCATATATAATCTAATAAAACACATTCGCCTATCAACCGCAAACGCGACTTGATCCTCTCACTCTCACACAATCCTACCAATCTTTTACAATCATCCAATCCGAATGGACGCGTCCCATTTCATATGCATGTCCGAAACCAAATCCCTTGGCCAACTGGACGCAATCCCTCGACGAAACGTAACATCACCACAAAATTCACAACAGCAACACTTCCGTCATGTATACATTTTACACATGTTTCTTCTATTGTATTACCCTTGCCATACATCAAGTCCTTCCCGCCTCGCCGACTTCCATTTCCCCCAATATTCCGTAATCTCGTTCACATTTGATCATGCGAAATCCGTGCCCGCCGTCAACATAGAGCCCTGTCATCTATATATTTCAACAGCTTCGTCCGCCATTTCTCATTTGACATTGATCATCTGCTGGCCCCACCACAAAAATTTCGCCATTCGTATCAATCAACACTGCTACAGTGTTATTCCAGGAATAGACTATAGCAGTTTCACCCATATTTCAAACAAGTCATGTCATTTTAATTATCCATATCCTCTACCGAATCTACAAATCTATTTCGCTGCTAAACTTCCAATTCTTTCTAATTTTTACCAGTGTAATGTAAACCCCGACCATCATAAAATTTAGGCAAAAATTCACAATAATTTGGTTTGAGTTCTTCCAAATTACGTCTTTCGCAAAAGACGTTTCTTTTCGACTGTTACATTTATTATGCACTTAATATATATTCCAAACTCTGAAAACACAATAAGGCAGATTATCATGAATGATGCGTAGCAATGCCAATATCCGTCAAATTCTTGAGTGGCTTTTTCCCATGTGTAATCCACCCAAATTACTATATTCTGAATCGCCCGGATTACTATTATTTTGGGTCACATTACTTACAACCACCAACCATCATGAAAGAACTGGCCGCAGACCTGCCTGCCAGCTGCATTTTGTACACTGTATCAAGTCTTGCATTCACACGTTAAAATGCTTTACTGAAATCTATAACTACGACTACGATAAAAGTATTCTACCTATCATCTAGCCTTTAAGGCTGAGTTCTTGAACATATATGTCAACCCCAACTGAATTCAATAGCCAAAACTTGTTGGATCATCAACATAGACAAATCAGAGAAAAACCATTGTTCAAACATGCATCGTACAATTTACAAGCATCAAATGAAAAAATTCGTACACGAATGTCTTAAAAGGGAACTGACTCTGTCCTACGTCCTTTGTGTCAGGATATCAAATTCAATCTTTGACCTTGGCACATCTTTAAAAAACGACTGACAGTAACATATGCTTTCACCAGTCAAAGCTTTATATTCAATCCTTAAGGTCACAGACACCTCTTGCTTTATCAACAACCACAGCAAGCTACCCCGGCCAAAGAAAACTAACATATAAAAATACTATACATCTAACAATACTGAAATTCTATGCACATGTACATTCTAGAGCTCATTTCTCGTCTTCGCTCTTTTGAGTGGCTGTCGTCGTCAGCAATTCAACTCAATGTTATTCATGTCTATTATGAGTGGCTGCCATGGTGATGAATAAACACTGATTTGAGCATCAACTCCATCAAATCATCTCGCCCCAACCAACCCATCCATCCACTTGACGTTTCCTACACGACAACGTTAACCCAAGTACGTACAAAAAACCCTCTTCTTCTTTTCCTTACTCTGTATTTTCTCTTATTCCCAGTTCTACGCTTTCACCACAAACTTTGTGTGTAGAAACCGACTCGCTCACAGTCAGTAACTCAAGACAGACAGCAACAACAAAATAACACACGGCGCTTCTCTACTTACAGAAAATTGATACACCATTTCGTCGTCCTGCTCCATTTCATTTGTGGATTTCCAGGCCCACACAGTTACTCGGTTGATTCGGTGACTTTGGTCCTTGTGATGCTGCGGTCCTTGATGTCTGTCTCAACGCTTTCCCCCTTAACATGATTATACCGTCCATTCAACCAAAGCAAGTATCCTCCAAAATATCTATGACCCGACAAAACCGAACGAAACATTACACAGCAGTACAACTTGATCTTGTATATATATATTTTGCAGACCAACAAAAACCTTGAACCTTTCCAGACAAACATTCTCCATGTCCTCCTCCCACTACGACACCCTTCCAATAACAGAAGGACTTTAACAACGACAATAGCAAAAGTGTTTCCCCAGCGACTACTTCTCTTTCACCATATCATTTCTCGCCCATCTTCTTCTATCTTTCATTTTATTAGCAGCCTCGACAGGGACTATGGGGCCACTTTTTTAAATTTGCCCTCAACTTATTTTCAAGAAAACCTTCTCAAACTCTCAAACCTTATTCACAACTATCGTTACATATCACGCGAAAGATAAAGCGTGTAGTTTCTACTTTTCTTTTTTCGCTTCAACAGAAACATACATCCTTACCACAGCCCGCCTAAAAATCCTTTTCTTTCTCCTCAGGCTAGACGAAACGGACGGCACCGACCAAACCCAATAGACGAAAATACACACAAATATTATACTATTACGCCAGCAAACTTTTCCCATTCCTTCCTACATAGCCCTCTAGCTTCTCTTTCCAGTCTCCAGACAACCCCCTCCCCTTTTTATGTTGCTCAAAAAGTATTATTCTTTCCGTTTCTTCCCCTTTTTGAAATAACGCACAGCAAAGAAAAACTTTAATATAAACTCACCAGTCTTTTCCAATTACTTTTAGTCAAAAATGTCTTCCACACTTGAGGCCAATGCAAAAAATACATGAAAGAGTCAAGCTGTTATGCGTCCCAGACCGGATTTAAATTTATCCGACTCCATTCAGCATACGTAAGAAAACACAGTGTATATATACTTTCCCCAGTCAGTAATAGTACTTCCACTAGCGAAACCACCATTTCCGCCGCGACAAAAACTTGTCTTGACCCGCGACGACCGCCTTTGTCATACAAGCCACTGGGTCGTTTCATTACTTACTTTCTCTAACCAGCCAAACCAAGTCTACGCCAGAGGCCTATTACGCAAAACTCGAACCGACTCCATATTCTCTTTTCTACTTGTCGACATGCTCGTTTTTCAAAGTTCTCCATTCCGTTCATATCCAAAAGTATACACGAATAATTTACCAACGCTCTCAGTCACACTTCCTTTAATTTTTCTCTTTTTATTTTTATTTTGCAAAAATTTGTTTTCTATTTTGTACTGAAAAAATGCTCACATGCAGGAATCCCTTTACAAATACATACACAAGAAATGGCCTTGTCGAAGATACACATTCTTATTACTTCTCGACTACCTCCTCGGCGACTTTCAAAAAATCTCAAGGCCCATGCATATTAGAAGCCAAAAAAAGAAATAATACGAGCATGAAGTTATCTCCCACTATTCCAAATGACTCGCTTGTATAAATCAGTAAAACAAAAAATTCAGGGGTTATGAACGGGCAAAAATTATTTTATTCCCGGATCAAATGAATATTATATCAAAAAAAGTTCCAACTTCCACCAGCTTCACCAACTTCATCTTACCAGCTAAGCTACTTTTTTCGTCATACGAAAATGTCACAATCGACTGAATTTCATCCCTTGTTGAATACGCGCATTTTTATTCTACCTCAAAAACTAAATTCTACCAGTAGTAATTTTACCTGAATTAAGTTAATGCATGTGAAGCAAATCCAAAATTGCAGCTAGCCAAATCGTATTTTTGTCCAAACTCATAAACACAACACGTATACATACAATGAAAATCCCGGCAATTCATCTGTCCAAATAAAGTTAAAATATTTGAAAAATTTCCCTACTTTTCTTTCTCCAGGCTATGCATCTTTCAAAACATGCATGCAATGTATAAATATAAATCCAAAGACAGGCTACTTCGACTGACAAAGAATTCCATTCTTATCACAGCTCCTCGCTTCCTTTGTCCCATCGAAAATATCCAAGCGAGCCCATATAAGGCTCTAAAGATACTTTCTCCAACCATCCAAAGCTATCCTTGTACGCCACCATACTTTCATACATATAAAGTATCTTATCACCATCTCATCACTTTTCCTAAACTTGTTTCATATATATTCCGCTCAATTTCCAATAAAATCATTCCAACCAAACTCACGCCAACTTTTTTCTCAAAAAGCTCAAACCGCCCATCAACATTAACCAACATGGCCGTCAACCTTCTACCCGGTTGGAATTCAACCAGCGCATTTCTCATATAAATACCGACAAACTTGCTTTATCCTACTTGAATATTTTCAGCCGCACAAAATATATTCGCATATTCTGCATACACTTCCTGACCCTGGCATCCGCAATCTTTCTCTTGCCGCTCTTCTCGTGCTTGAATTCCTCGCCAATTTCCATTACATTTTCTCCTCCATGAGCAACAAGGTCGCACCACATTAGCTTAATTTGTTATTCCCCTTTAGGCCTAATGTTTATTTGAGAGCCTTACTGACACTGTCACTATTAGTTTTTTTCTATATTATTCTACTTTATAGAACACATTCAAACTAACGTGTGTCTTATTCCAGGTTTTTGGATACCTATCGCCCCATTTCCTCGTATACTTTTGCATCCAGATAAACTCGGTGGGGACAATGGCTGAAACAATATTTGAAATTAATACTCTCGTATTTTTATCCAAAGCATTCTCACCCTACCATCACTTTTAATAATATTTAACCCGACAGAATGTATACAATTTACCATGACACCACAACGAGATTTTAGCCCTCTCAAAACTAACAAACTACACAAACTTTGCTCATTTTCTAATGTAATTTTCCTACTACAAACACATTATGTACACGTCTTCTTATACCTTTCCTACTTCACCCACCGTCAAACGAATGACGAAAAACTTTGTTCAAGATAAGCCACACCAGTAAACCAAACCATGTACATGTTCATATATCATATATACACATAAATTTGTTCAGCCCGCCAGAAGACCTGAGCAACAAAGTCTTTAACCCAACTCCGACAAGGTTCAACAAGAATTCGCCGTTTTCGAAAGTCTTCAACTTTATATGCAGCAATGCGCCCCTATTAGCTTCATTTGTAGTACAACACACACGTAGTAATACCAAAGGAAATCGCTTCTCCGTCCAAACTCACAGTCACTATAATGTATTATGTATAAAAGGAGAGAAAGTTTGCAAAACTTTTATGACTTTTTACCAAGCAGAGGTTTTGGATTCACAAAACTCCGTCTGCCTATGTGTTTCTACCGACTTCACATATTACGTGGTCATGATAACAATTTATTATCAAGAAAAATTATCAACTTTCTCTCTCCATCCAACCAACGAAACTTTTTACCCTGACCCAGCACTTTCCCAGACTTGTTATTAAGATACTGCAGCTCCGATAACCATAATAAACGTACAACTTGTTCTCTCACAAAAACCAACTTCTTCCCAAGATATCAACTCGATCCGTCCGTCTAACCCACTTCCCTCCGGCTTCACACAGATTTATCAGGAAACGAACAACATCGGAACTGGAACCGCGCTCAAAGTTTTTCTCTGAAAACAATTCTGCAGATCCGCACCACCAGATTACATACTCTTTTACCTCTCAATCTCCTCTGCAAAATTCTCCATTCACCCGTGTACGCTCTTCAAGAGCTTCAACCTCATCAGCCTAATTGACAAGGACGGGAAAAACCTCAGCAACGACTCAAGAGCTTAAAGCGAAACTTTCCATTTTATAGTACAACAAGCTGCCGCATCAGTTTAAAAACCACAATCCAATTTTACCCCCTCACTCGTTTTAACTCCAACTTTGATTTGATTACCCTCTGTATCAAGCAAAACTTCACATATAAACCCTCCACAAAGAACAACAAACAAACCAAAACTCCCTTTACTAAATTAGTTTATAAGCCCTCAAGATCGATAAGACTACAACGCTACGGTACAGCTCAAAACACAGCAAAAGTAAAAAGTCACATATGATTTCGCCCAAGGCCTCGAGCACAACACGTTCACTAAAATGACCCAAATTACACCTATAAGAACTGTTCGTTAATTGAGGGCAATCAAACCACCTACTGATTATACAGCTTTCAAAAGCAATTGCATGTATTTATAGCACAGAATTGAAATTTATCCACAAATCTGTTTTTTGACTTTCAGACGAGAAAATATTTTTTCAAATCGCAGCATCAACTGGCCAGTATTATCAAGAATTAAGCCGACTGACTGAGCTGAAATCTGCTTTGTGCTTCAGCGGTTGATGAAATCAATAAAATCAAAATAGCTTTGATTAAAAGCAGGCCGTACAAACGGACCCAAAATTCCAGAAAACCCGCCTCAGCATTTCGTTAAAACTAATACAAAATTCCATTTCGCATTCATTCACCAAAACCACCAACATACATTATTCGCTACTACATGTTTCTGACTCTTGAGGCCTGCCACATTTTCATTCCGTTTAATTTATAGCACCATTTCATTCAACTTGCAACGCTCACAAAATAAATCTCTCATCCGTTCCTCCAAGATAATTTGAACAAAATTCTTCAACATATCACCTGAATCAACAATCAAAATTCCTTTAATGATTAACCCTTGCCTTAACCCACTGCTGCTTCACATTTTCCGTTTCCTCAATATCTTCTCACAGGCTACAACAAATTCGCAATTCCTCCATGATTTACTTCCTCCATCTGCAGCAGCACATTAGAGCAAAAATATCTTAGATAATGAACGACCGCATTAATACTGCCACCACTGCATTAGCCGCCGCTATCAAACTCTCCAAATTGCGGTCCCATGGCAGTCATTCCTCAAGCTAATGCTGAATGTCCTTTCCAAAGCTGACTTATTGCTTTCTACTTTCTTTATGTGATGCAATACCGACCAACGCCTCAGTTTTCAAGTACTTGTTCACCACATTATGTCCCCATTACGCACCATGTCAACCAACCCATACAATCTATAACTCGCTTTCAACTATAACGATCTTGTTGTTTTCTACCATCAAATATCCATCTCCTTTCCCTCACCCAAATTACATCCAATAAAGTCTGTGATAAATAAAGTGTGTGACTGCCAATGTTCTTTTCTACTGCACATGAACCACCGCACACACAACACGCATATAACATTAAGTAATGTCATTTTCTATCAAGAGATCCTGTAATTTTGTGCCAAGTCTCGTTAGTAACTCGAGCCCGTATGATTACATACGGCGATAATTCTGATAAGACAGGAAGCTAGCAACGTAAAGATCATGTTGACGATAATGTCCCAATGTCGTCTCCTTAGAAGCTCCTCACAATTATTATCACGACAGCAACAAGTTATATTTATAACAGACAACATCACCGACAACTCACTGTAAGAAACAACCGTCATCCCATTAACGGAGAAATTACTTCACCTCCATTACCGACTATCACATGACAGTTGTACACACCATTTACAAACATTCTTCGAAAACCGTCCTGGAATTTCTCCAGTCCACAACTATTCACGGAGATGTCATCAATTTCACGACATGAAATAAATATGTCTTCCCACAAGTCACTTATGCTAGGTCGTCAAGCCTATTGCAGTTTTGTAAACTTTCATTTTTCTCGAGCGGAATTCACAAAAATTCACATTTAATTTCGCAGATCCTCCTAATTCCCGTCAGAACTGAGAGCAGGTCGACAACAAGAAAGACGAGCCTAATTTGATTTCCAAATTTCTGAAACTCAATTGCCTCAAGCCCTCCAAGTCTGCATGTTCACTCAATTTCCAAGGCACACGTGACATCCTTATTAAATTTCATTCGCTACATAAGCCATCCAAGTATATAAGCCCAGCTCCCGAATAATCAGCGAAAAGCTAATATCATCAACATTAATGCATGTTCATATCCAATTCTTCACTAATGAGCATTTACTAGTGAACATTGAAAAATATGTACGTGTACTTTCTCAACTTGGCTCTGCCGAATCAGCAGAACAAATGTCAGCCATTTCTTCCTGAATTGGGTCAAAACTCTAAGCAAAAGTCCTACATTTCCAGGAACATAAGTACAGCTTCTATAAAAATTCACTTGTTACACACACAGGCGACAAGATAAAAGAAAACGCCATTAACCTGTGCTGCTACCCAAGTAATTACCTCCTTCTGATATTACTTTTCATCCTTTCCGCTTCATACCCTGTAGCACAAAAGCACTCCAAAAGATCCTGATACCCAACCGGAAAGAAGAAGGCCCGGTTACAATCTGCTTATTTTCCCCAGTGTCATTCCCATTAGACAGTATGCTTTCACCCTCACTCAACTCACTCAGTCATATGTCCAAATTCTTATCTCTCACCGCTCGAGCCCACATATCCCACACCTTTGTATCAAGCCGCCAGCAAATGCCACCAACACGTTCAATGCTGGCTGAAAATAACCCTTATCGTTAACGAATGAAAATTTACACCAATTATTCTTTACTGTCGCATATAACAATAACCACAAAAATTCACCGCGAACCCTCTCAAGTCAACTCCATTATCATCCCTGACCCAAAATTAATTTCAGCCTCTTGCAGTGTATCTATCTAGTTTTGACCATGATTCTTTCATCAAACTCCAAAAACTCAACTCACGCTCTTTCAGATCCTACTGACCGCCCACAACTTCCGGTCGAAGAAAGTTTGATAATTTTTAACCGCATGTAATCCAGTTCAAACTCTGGGAATTTTTCGCTCCAGAACTTTCACCGACTTACTCGACAAAGGACAAAGCATTGATGCCATTTTCGAAATCTTACCTTCACAACAGAACTTTAGAGCGCGGTCAACTCAACCCAGCGTATTATTGTTTCGGTCAATCAGTCTTGCAATCTCATTTCTGTCTGCGTTGTGCGTTGAATGTCATCAATAAAAAAGCCTTCAGTCTTTCCAACGATGATGACGGCCAAAGACGCTGAAATGCAATCCAGTTTGACTGATGGCACGTACCTCACGTCAGTCAACATACCTGAACCCAGAGCCAGACAATGTCGTCGAGTTCTCACACCGGTAAACAAAGTTGATAAACTGATAAACCCTTTCACTGAACCAAATCCAAAACTGAACAAGGGCAATTATTCACAACGAAAGCTGGTGAAAGTTACCAAGTGCGCCGAAACCAACGTGCTTTCATCATAACTCCGCAAACTGACTTCAAAACTTCGTTAAGCAACCCTTTGGTGCCGATATCAAACAGCAGTTGTTGCAAGCCTAAACGGAAAGTGCGCACAGCTGATGATGACGAAGACAGGTGCTTTTGCTTTCAAAGTATTCATATCGTCTCACCGGCTTTTAACAACAACAACAACAACAATAGACGACACTCAACTAGACGTGTTGACAATAGCGGAATGGCTCTTGATAAGACACAAAACCGAGCAATTTAACGTGCATTATGTTCACAAGGACAGATTTAACCACGTGCTACGTATTTACCGATTCAAGCAACAAGAAACGGAACTCATCATGATCAAATGCACCGCAGCTGCAGCTCCCTTCCGTAATGTTAATGAACGGGAGGGTGGTGGGGGCACAACAACATAACATGGGATGCACCAACCCTGTCTGTCGTCTCGTCTGCTGCATCTTCGCCGTCGTTCCGAATCAAAACATTCACACATTCTCGCATAATCGGCGAGTGAAAAGCAGAAAAAGAATGTAAACATGTGGACCGAAGTTTCATTCGTCCATAATGTGCGAACCAGTTACAATTTCCGGCGCGAGCGGCAAAGCATTAGTCTGCGATGAAGCTTTTGTGAAAACGAACGGTTACGTTGTCGACTGATGCCTCTTTTATGAATGCCGCGAAAGTCAAAAAAGTCAAATCTGGATTGCCTGAAGTTTCATGAAAACGTGCGTTCGCCAATATGAAACTTTCTTGCAAAGTCTGTATTCTTCAAACGATAAGATCATGTAATAGTTAAATACTCTGAAGAGTCATAGAAGGCTGTCTAATTTTCTTGTTGGGAAACACAATCATTCAAGCCACAAAAACTTCGCCGGTGAGATATGCCATTTCCTGAAGACCGTGGAATAGCTACCAAAATCTCTCAGTCAAGTACACACACGGTAAGACATTTTCAAACTAGCCATGTGTGTCATACGGTACACACGAGTCTGAGTGAGTAAACTAAATTAGCTAGAATTTAATATTTCGGTTGTCTTAAACTTGTCCGGACGTTGATGTAGAAGGTGCTTAAAATTCAGCTTTCTGTTGTAGGATCATTAATAGTCTTTCTCCGATCACTTTCGAGGCTAAAGGTTGAGTTTTCAGCACTAATGGCAGCACTGACTGTGTGCCGACGAAAACAATTGTACCGCCATTGCCATCCAAATCTAGTGTGTTACTGCTACGCGTGGAAATAATTGGTAGCGATTGACACGGAAAATCCATTTTTCAAATAAATGCAACCGCACAGGAAAGTTTCTAACAACGTGAACAGCAAGCAAACCATATAATTTGCAGGGGAGGAGCAGCAAGAAATTGTTCGAATGCTGAACGCCTCCGAAATTATCGAACGATATTACTTTCCCAGTGCCCGGCTTTCAGCAGATGAGACACTGTTGGCATAATTCAAGTTTAAGTCGTCGGTAATTAGAAAAGGCCTCACGTTTAAACGCTTTGCTAATGATTTTGGCTAGAGTTTGAAGGCAGTGCTAAGCGCTAATCGTCATCTGGTAAATAAAGTTAATCCTTGACATGACAATTTGGGACTTCGAACTTGGCTTTCACTCATGTGACTTAATGTCATTGCCTCATTCACCCTCTAGTATAAATTATTTGGGCCATATTTTTCGCCGTATTTCTTCTATGTAGAAAAGAAAAGATTCGGGATCTAATGAAAGACCGTGTCAAATTTTCTTCCAAACTTTTCAACTTTGGGCTCTAGATTCTTGCCCGACTAAACTTTTGAACTCGTTACCGATGAATGATCTAATTTATTTAGACAGTCTGCATCGACATACCGACAGAAAGAAACTTTGAAACACGTTCATTCTTTTTCGTGTCGTGGGTGTAATTCATAGGTTGTAGGTTGAAAGACTGAACTAGCGATTCAAAAAACCAGGTCTCCGCTCTGAATTCCGAATCAGAGAATAATGACCATTACAAAGTAAAAGTCCAGTACATACGTTTATATCCAATATACAAGTTAGTTCAACTACTACGACTTCCCACAACAGTTCCGGAAGGCATGTCCATTTGCTCTCATGACGCTTTCATTAATAGTAAAAGCACGGACAACTTGTCGCCGGAAGCCCCCGTTTAGGTCTGAAAGGTGGATGAGCTAATTTCATTCGGCGTGACAGGAAAAAGTCAAGGGAGCTGTCACTTAGTCCGTTGGAAGGCTTGGAAAACATTTTGTCACGTTTACTGCATACTGCTTTTTTAAAAGTCTGGCGAGCAAAATTAGTTGAATAGACGCTGTAGTAACACACTTTAGTAGCTGTAAAGAATATGTTGCTATTTTTAGTCTGCGTTAGCCGCTAGCTCCACAGATTGATTCCACTGTTGACATCCATATAATACTAATGCTGACCTTCGGTTACTACGTAGCTATATATAAGGATAAGGACATTTTATGATTGACAACACCTTGTTATCTAACACTGTTGCTGTTCTGCAGGATCGAGGCAACGAGCCAAAAACCGAACACCGGCAATCTCAGTCCATTGGAAATCGCGACCTGCCTCTGTCAGTCCGGAAATTAAGACACTGAGCATATCTGTTGCCTCAACGGGGAAAACAGAGACACAACACGGGCATCGACTGACTGACTGACCTCTCGAAATGAAGCGCAAATGTGCTGACGCAGGAGATACCTCAGTGGGGCAACCTGTCGCTAATTCCGACTTGCAAGAACCGACTGAAAAAAAACACAAGTCTTCAGCATTGGACCTGATACAGCAGTACGATGATGACGAAGACGAAGAAGCATCGACTGATGACCAATCCGGTGTGATGTTATTATCAAGCCAAAGGTTGGCTACTACCGATGAAATTGGAGAGATCAAGAAAACGTGAGTAGAAATCGATATGCCGTGCATTACTCGTCTGACTGCCAGAAATGTTTACATGTGACGTTGAATTATGACAATCGTATAATTTACAGATTTGTATCAGTAAAGCGGATTCAACTCCACGTTCCTAGAGAAATATCCACAATGTTTCAGTGTGGCGAATCTGACCCAGAAGATCCTACATTCCTTGAGCAAAAGCACGAGGGAAGAATTAGAACTTTCCCCCATGTGCGTGGAAACTGGGCATCATTCATCCATATCCCTGGTAAGTGTTCCATTATCAGTGTCCAAAACACAAGGTTGTCATACGATCTGTAAGACAACTCAAGATATATGGCTTGTGTTGTCAAATGTTCCTTAATGTGCATGATTTATGTGTCAATATTTTTCGTTTTTGCCGCAGTCCACGGGGGAGGAATAAGAAATTCGTCTGCACAACTAATGACGGATTTGATGCTGGAGACATTTTCTGCAAATAGCTACCAAGTTAATACTCTCGATTCCATCCATCTTTCCTTGTCCAGAACTCATGTGTTTCTGCATCACTGGATTCAGCCTTTTATTGATGAACTTAGGAGAAAGCTGACCTCATGTCATAAGTTTGTGAACGACAATCTGGACATTCACTGCAATGACTGACAGCTATGATTTTACTAACATAGGTCTCATTTTTGTCTGCAGGCAAGAATTTACCTTTCACGAGTTCATTATTTTGGTGAATGACGAGAAAACCCGCACTTTCGTAGGAATGAAAGTTTGGGACTGTCCGTATCTAAGAACTTTGGTTGACATTGCCGATGAATGTTTGAAGGAATACAAGCTGGAGCCATATTATAAGGTAGCTGCATTTCGCATTGGATCGTCATTCTCGTTAAAAGTCAACCTAAAGTTCCTTTGTTCATTTGTTTTCAGGAACCGATTTTTCACATAAGTCTGGGATGGTTGCTTGGAGATCAATCTGAAAATTTGAAGCCCGTTGTTGAGTATCTGAATGAACGTTGGAACGCTCTCATTGACGATGATGCATCTATCGCTACTTTATCTGCTACTGCGATAGCGTTCAAGTATGGTGATAGGATTGCCCAGTTTCCTTTAAGTTAAAGATTGTGATTGCACTTACCCGTGCAGCGTTCTAAAGACTGGCTAGTCAAAATAAAGTGATAAAAAACCGTACCGCGAATCTCGACTGAAAGAATCTCGGAGTTTACAGCATGACGGACTATTTCTCGCGTGCCGCTCCGGATTGCATCAGCCTTGCAAAGGCGGCAAAATTTAACAGGGCAGACCTCATTGAATGCCCTATGGATGACATATGCTCTTGAACGTATCTCAGCGATCGCATTAAGCACGCCTTGCAAAATAATTCGCCGGCTTTTCTCAATCGAACAAATTTTGCGAAATTACATCAGCCCGAAGTCCGAAACAATTTATACTTAAAACAAGCAGTGTTTAGTACTCCAAAAACAGCTATTTTTACCCCTGGAATTAAATACAGACAGGTATATGACGTAAACGTTCATCCCTGAATGTTCATAACTGATTAATATACGTAGTGACTGAAAACTGTCTTCGGTTCGTTAGGTCTTGATTTTAACTTGGCCTTTAATTGTTTTGTAAATTAGATTGGCTGTTAACCGAGTTATATCTTCTGTGTTTCAGGCCACAAGATGCCGCTTTTTTGTCGATTCTACAAAGAGAAGTATCCCGAAGTGGATGAAGTAGTGATGGTCAACGTCAAGCGTATCGCTGAAATGGGTGCGTACGTCCATCTACTTGAGTACAATAACATCGAAGGAATGATCTTGTTGTCCGAGTTGTCCCGTCGTCGTATCCGTAGTGTCAACAAGCTCATTCGTATTGGCAAAACAGAACCCGTAGTCGTCATTAGGGTTGACAAGGAGAAAGGTCAGTTATGACGTGCATTATGTTTTATGATAAAGTTTGTATTCACTACTGATGCGCTTGATACCGATTACAGGTTATATTGACTTGTCCAAGCGCCGGGTTGCACCAGAAGATGTTGAAAAATGCAATGAACAGTTTTCGAAAGCCAAAGCTGTTAACTCCATCCTGAGGCATGTTGCCGACTTACTCGGTTACGAAAGCGATGCTCAGCTGGAGGAACTTTACATGAAAACTGCTTGGCATTTCGAAGAGAAATACAAGAAAAAGGCTTCTGCATATGACGCTTTCAAGCAAGCTGTTCAGTGAGTTATACGTAACACTGTGTTATTTGCTGTTTGTAGAATCTGACTGAAATATTCCATGTACTTGTAGAGAACCTTCCGTCTTCGACGAGTGTGGGCTGGATGAAAACACCAAGACAGTGCTACTCAACAATATTAGACAGAAGTTGATGTTACAATCAGTAAAGATTAGAGCAGATATTGAGGTCTCCTGTTACTCTTATGAAGGCATTGAAGCTGTGAAGAAAGCCCTGAGAGCTGGAATGGCCTTATCGACAGAGCAAATGCCAGTTAAGATTAACCTTATTGCACCTCCTCTTTATGGTAAGTTGGGTCACGTGAAAATGCCAGCTTTTCGACAAAGGGATGGTCATTTATTGAATATATTTCACCAGTTGTAACAACATCGACACCAGAGAAACCTGAGGGAATCGCGTTGCTACAAGAAGCCATCAAGGCGATCAAAGAAACTATCCTGTCGCTCGGTGGTAGCTTTAACGTGAAATTAGAGGTATTGTTGATTAATATTTTTCATGGCAACCTTGTTGTTACTGGTGTAATTTACTTTTGGATTGTCCTTACAGCCCAAGGTTGTCACTGCGTTGGATGAAGAAGAATTTGCGAAGAGACTACTAGACCTTGAACAGCAGAATGAAGAACGTGCGGCTGATGATGACGGCGAGGACGAAATCGATGATGAAGATAACGAAGATGATGGCGGCGAAGCAGAAGAAGGAGATGAAGAAAAATAGTAACTGAAGTTTGTTGGTTACGTTTCGAACAGTGGTTTGTATAAGCGTACTTTAAATTTTATAAACTTTGCCTGTGGTAAGAACTACTGCTAGAAGCTTCCGGTTTGAAACGTGAATAACACTGAATTGCCGTAAATAAGTTGCAGGTTTTTCATTGTACTTCCAAAAAAGTAACCTCAAATCTTGAACTGTGAGGTTTGTTTATTACGATTTTCGACTAAACTCATGATTGTCTGAAAACAATTACATTTTTTCCGACATGAGCTAACGCTGAATTAGAGTCACTCATAACATGACGAAAAGCTTGATCATATTGTGTAGCTATGAATGATCTCGCTACGACAGGTGCTACATAATTTGATTCGATCATTCGCCGGCATTCATCCAAAATATGAGAAGACTGGCCATCATCCGGCAACTGCAAGAAAAATAAAGCCGTTTAAAAACAATTTGTTTTACTGACATCTGCCAAATGTGAATGCGTACCTCCTTAGGAAAAAACAAGCCAAAAATTGATTCGAAGAAGTTGGACGAATTGGACCCGACATCAGGGACGAAAGTTTCGTGAACTGTTTCTTTTACTGGGTCTTTGCAAAAATACTCTAAAAGTGGAGTTATCTCAGCTGCATCCGTATTTATAACGACATCGAATATCCTGGAATATATAATCATGCTCATGAGTCTAACTTAGGGCTTGAACTTGCCTGAATGATTTCGGATGAGGAAATTTAAAAATTCGTACCTTTGGGCAACATTGGGCAATAGGGTGATATCATTGGGTAGCATTAAATGACACTCTGCTCCTAAGGACTTCAACGTATGGAGGAACGTTAATTGAGCGACACCTGATCCGGTGGGAAAGTGGTCTTCACTTTGCTCAACAACGGACACGGTAACGCGAGCACCCCAAAGCCTTAAAATTTGTGTTGCAAGAAGACCAACTCCATCGTTCTTACTGATGGACCCAAAATGAATCAGCACCCTAGAATCGCCGCGTATGCAAATTTAGGATCCATTTGTACATTGTAAATATCGATAGTGGCAGGCACTGACATTACCTCCTGTTTTTGGCATTTGTAGCGTTTAAATTTGCGGGAATTAGAACTTTTCTCCACAGCGTTAACGCAGCGTAAGGAATCGTTGCAGCTGCTTCGAAGCTAATATTCTTTGGTTTAAGCCCGACATATTTCTCCGGCACGGATACATATTCTGCCATGACTCCTCTGGCAGCCCAGATGGGGATACAGATCCAGACACGATCATTAACTTCAAGAGAAGAAACGTTGTGGCCAACATCCACAATTATCCCGGAGCATTCTCTTCCCAGGATGTAGGGTTCATATACCTAATTTATCACGAAACAATTTTTGACATCTTAACCAACAAGTTTGTCATCTTTAAACGTAACTAGCAACTTACCGGCGGTAACCCAAGAGACAACCTATACTTATTCTTGAAACCACTGGCTAACTTAACGTCCACGCTGTCAACCGACATAGCTTTTACTTGTACCAGGACGTGGAAAGGATCCTCTAAGGTCGGTGTAACAGTAGTACCAACTGTAACGCCCTGAAAATCACCAGAATTTCTCCTTATCACCTCATTCACATTCGTACTCTCCGAGTCAAAATCGTCAGAAATCTGAAACACTCACATCAACGCGGCGTCTGGTGCTCGTAGTTAGTATAGCTCTCATGAGATTACTAGACACTGAGGTAGAGAACATTTGACTAGATCCCCGTCGGACAGCATATCCTATGCAAAGCCCAATCAAGCTACCCGTGGCAAGGCCAAAGAGTCCAAAATACATCGCTTGTGAAGATACTGAAAAAGGGGTTACAATTATTATCTTGCAATAAGGCAACTGTATATTTTGTTAGTTTCTTCCATTAAAGCTTGTTTCTTACTTCCATGGCGAACAAAGAACTTGACGTTGTCAAATACACCAGAAAATTTGACGTATACTGGACTTTCTCTCACAACAATGGTCAGGTCATGGACTTTATCACCCAACTCGACGAATACATTGCCTACTTTTTCGCCCAGCGAGCTTACAGATTCCAAGTTGGTGCTTAAAAACTCTATAATCTGCTTCAGACCATCAGATACCGTGTCCACAGCTGAATTGGACCATCTCTGCAAACACATACGAATGACATCAAATTAGAGCTGCAACTTTCGAGTAGACACTTTTTAATTCTAGTGTAGACCCACCTGAACATTGTCCACCGCTGAGGAGCATTGGTCAATAACAGTATCATTAACAATGTTGTTGTTGTTTACTACCCGTTTAGCTCCAGTTTCGCCTATCATAGTTCTAGCTGATTTTGTTTAACCTACTGCTATAAAACCTTTTGAGTTCAAAAACGAATACGATAACTTCCAAGCCGAACGCTTGGTAATAAACATTGCTTTGCTCTGCCTTCGTTAAAGGACTATGGGTGAACACATCTATTCCAAAAAATCAGTCGAAAAATGTCGATTCGTGGCTCCAGTTCGAGCTCTTCAGAAGCAAAACCAGGTACACGATCCAGAAAGAAAAGGTGCCTCAACAAAATACAAAAAACTAAAAGCAAAATAACAAATATATATTGCACTGGTCTCGGTCAGATAAATTATCGTCTTTACAACACTCGCTTGGCGTTCTTCTCACATAACACAACGGCAAAATGTTGTTGGCCCGATAGATCAAACTTCTAAGAATCTGACTTGCTTCATCTTCAATCGATTCAATCTGCAGATCAAAAACAACAAAAACACATATTAGATTAAACGCGACTTGATCATTGCCCATTTAAATCTAGTAAAGTTAAGCAACTTCAACACCACTGTTTTACCGGTTTGCCGCTTAACTGTGTTACAAAATGTTTTGGCTGCTTTAACTGTCAACGCATTTTCGAAACAATTTCCGGTTAGTTTAATCGGCCGAAATTCCAAAAATTTTCTTCGGACTAAAAACTCCTTGGAGCTTTTGTTTCCCCTTGAAATTCAAAGAAATACGAAAAGCACGTTGTTTACCTTTTGTTTTGTAGAGATGCAGACACAGGAAATGCACTTTCGAGTGTAAACTTTAAATTCGGAATAAGCGCGGTGCAGCAGTCAGTCAGTGAAAATTATTAGCACATGACTCGAACCAGTTCTCACACCTCAAATAGCTTGCGAGATCGGTTCGACATTCAAGTATTGTGAGTTGCGTGCAGTGCAATATGCACCATCGTGTTTTCTAAAGGAAATCTATGATTCGCTAGAACCATTTATACGACGACTATGCATACAGCACGAGTACCAAAATATATTATACTGCTAGAACAGGAAACAGTGCAAAAAAGTATTGGTAAACAAACCTACCTACCGCATTGAAAGAAAGCGAATGCACAGTCATCCATACGTACGTAGAGACCCTTTCGCGATCCTTTCATTCGAAAGCAATCAGCTGTTTGTTTGACAACATAGGTTAAAAGGCCAAAATGTACCAAAGATGGGGATTAGAAACGACGCTAGGGCAAGTCTGAAGAGTACGTTTACTAATGCTGTTATTCTTGTGATTGCTGCCACGCTACTGTCAAACTGTCTTGTTCACGGTGACAATCAAGCCAAACCAGTTTCAGTGTCTTCAGCTTCTTCAGTCGGATATCCGAATGGATCTTCAACATCGAGCAGTTCAAGTCCAAAACCATCACCGATTCCGTAAGTTACCGTCATTCGGTCGAACATTTTCATTGACTATCACTCCAACGTCCAACCGCTTGTCAACATGTAGAGAAATTTCTGCTCATATTCGTATTCTGAATTCGCAGATCAACATCGTCTTCAAAAGGCTCAAGTACCTCTAGTAGCACAATCAAAGACTTTCGAAATGCATCCAGTACAACTCCAGCGGCGGATGTATTACCTGCCAAGGGTGCTGCGGAAGAGGAACACCACAGTTCCATGGCCATCTTCTTCGTATTGGGGGTCTTAGGTTTGTACCTTGGAATAAATTCGTGATTTGGATGAAGAATGGGGTCTAAAAGCTAATAATTCATTTGTGTCCCAGGACTATGTATCTTATTCATCCATGGCATGATTCAGACTGACTTGCAATACCTGCCGGAAAGTATCGTTGTGATATTCTTAGGTGATTGTCTGTTAAAAGTATGCCGCGGAAACTTGGCATTGCTTACCATTGACCGCTATCTGTATTTTCAGGAGCATTAATCGGACTGTTCTTGAAGTTAATGTCCAATTCGTATTTTGGTAATTGGCAGGTAAGAAATCTCGAATGCCCTACTTGAAACATCTCAGATATTCTGATAATGTTGGGTGAAATGTCTGTTTTGCAGAAAGAAGAAGCGCTTTCACCGACCGCATTCTTCCTTGTTCTTTTACCTCCAATTATTTTCGAATCAGGATACAATCTTCATAAGGTACGGTAAACTTTTTCGAAAATGAATTCTTGGGGTAGATTCTCATGCTTCATATGACAGTAATTTTATGCGATTCATGCCTACAGGGAAATTTCTTTCAAAATATTGGCTCAATCTGCGTTTTCGCAATCTTTGGGACCTTGATCAACGCTCTGGTGATCGGAGGAGGAGTTTACTTACTAGGGCTGGTAAATTAAGGAGAATTTAATGACTTTTTTAGGGCGTTCTTTGTCTCTTGCTTAAGGTTTATGTAAAATGGAATCTTGTCTTCTAGGCGGACGTTGTTTACAAACTGAACTTTGTGGAGAGTTTTGCTTTTGGCTCGCTTATTAGTGCTGTTGATCCAGTAGCGACGCTGGCAATCTTCAACGCCTTGGATGTAGACCCTGTACTAAACATGTTGGTTTTTGGTGAAAGTATACTGAATGATGCTGTTTCGATCGTCTTAACATCGTAAGGCTACATCAATTTTACTACTTGTATTGCTTGATAAGGTCTAGCATTAAGGTGAATGGATTGTTCTTGCCTTGTTTCAGTACTGTCCTACAAATGAATGGTTACAAAGGGCACGAGGCATCAGGAACATTTTTGCAAGGCATTAACAACTTCTGTCTGATGTTTTTCGCCTCTGCCGGCATCGGTGTGTTATTCGCCCTAACGAGTGCCTTACTCTTGAAACATATCGATTTGCGAAAAAATCCGTCGCTGGAGTTCGGAATGATGCTTATCTTTACTTATGGCCCTTACACTCTAGCTGAAGGAATGCATTTGTCCGGTAAGTATTGAATCGATGAAGTGGAAGCAAGTTGGTGAATTTCGTAATTTATTGACACGTTTCTGTTTAGGTATTATGGCTATTCTATTCTGTGGCATTGTGATGTCTCATTACACGCATTTCAACCTGTCTCCTGTTACCCAAATCACCATGCAACAAACCATGAGAACACTAGCATTTATCGCCGGTGAGTATTTATTACGTTTTCTGAGAATTGAGTGCATTTGGACATTTGTTGAGTTTGAACAACAAATATTGTTTATATTTTCAGAGACCTGCGTTTTTGCGTACCTGGGATTAGCAATTTTTAGCTTTCACCATAGAATAGAAATTTCTCTTGTCTTATGGAGTTTATTCCTCTGTCTTGCTGGTCGAGCTTTAAATATTTTCCCACTTGGAAAACTAGTCAACAAGTTTCGGTCACATCAAATAACCAGCAAGATGATGTTCGTGATGTGGTTCAGCGGACTTCGGGGTGCTATTGCTTACGCGCTATCTCTTCATTTGGAGTTCGAAAAAGAAACTCGCCAAGTTATTATCACGACGACCCTTATCATCATATTATTCACCACTCTAGTCTTTGGGGGCCTTACGATGCCGATAGTCAGGGTAACGATCGCTGTCACTAATTTACCCTACTAAAGTCATTTAATGTGTCTAACCGTGACCTTTTCGTTCATCAGTATGTACAAGGCAACAAGAGAGGGCCTAGGTCTCGGTTAAGAAGGAGATCAAGGCGTAGGAGCAAAGAATTCACACTCAGCAAAACAAGAGAAATGGTACGTATTGACACCCTCGTGATCAGATAATGCCCAAGAGTGTTTGTTGTATTTTGCTAATTTCTCTAGGGTCAAACGATCGACTCGGAACATTTGTCAGAACTGACCGAAGAAGAATTTGATTCCAGCTTCGCCAAACAGAACGGGTTCGTACGTCTTGACATGAAGTTTTTACGGCCCTTTTTCACTCGGCGCTTCACACAACAGGTTCGGAATTGTTTTTGGAACTAAAAAAATCTGTGCCATTGCCATTCTTGCACTATAACGATGTTATTCTTAGGAATTACGCGACTGCCAGAGCCAAATGACGGATCTGACGAATCGTTGGTACCAGAACGTGCGAGTTTCTCCTATTCACAGTGATGACGAAGACATCCAGGATTTGGATATTGAAACCGTTACTCTACCCACTTGATAAATGTAACCTTGGCCTCAGTGTACACTTTCATAATTAGTTTTTGAACAAATTCTTGTTGTGACGTATTATGCCTTTAGTATTGCTTCGTTTTTGTTTTCACCACGACACCTATGTTTTCTAAGTTTTTCTTACTCTGACAAAGAAATGATCTGCGTTTGCTTGTATAAGTTGGAAATGATTTATAAATACTTTATACCAAGATCACAATTTATGGTTCTTCCCTTGAAATCTCAAGATTACTTCATAACGATAAACTAAAGTAACTGCTATTGATTATGCTTAAGTGCTAGAGAAACCACAGAAAGTACGAGATTAGATTGTAGTCCTTTTAGCATTGTTAAAGTGTAGCAACGCATCATCGAAGCTTCCCATCAGGCGATAAGTCTAACCCAAGAAGTTCATTACAACCAAATGCAACAAACAGTGAGCAAAAATGAAGTCTGCAAAAGCTCTTTCTTGACTGATGCCCTGGAACATGCTCTTGTTTTCTGGGTTGACTTGGATTCTGAGACAAACTGTAGCAAACAATCGAAAAATGTTATCAATCTTGGACCCCAAAAGTAAAAATATGTCAAATTGAATCAACAAAAACTCACCAGCAAGGACGAAGCAAGCGACCGACGAAATGAAACCGGAAAGGAATGAATTAAACGGGAATGTTCCAACTACACAGCAGTATACAAACTGGATGACGCCAGTGAGGAAGATGTAAACAAGATACGCATCGACAATCTTTAACTTCTTTGGTGTCTGGCTGCCATATTCTGTCAAGAATTTTTTCACTACTTCAATCACGCTTAAAGCCATTTTGCTGCAAATACGAAAGCAAAAGTTAGTTGATAGTTCACTTTGTTAATGCATTCCAAAATTGAAATTTTAACGGCAATCACCTGAATCCGGTGCGGCACCACTCTCGTTTTTGTCTGGGTCGATAAAGAATCTGTAAATTAGACAATATCGAAATTTAACTCAATACTATCAAGTCTCTTCCGGTTGGATTCGGTTGATTTACATTAAATTCCTTCAATGTAACACATGTGTTTCTTACCTGTCAATCCTATAGCGGATGCCCAACAATCCAAACAATGTTGTTAAACTAAGCCGGTTAAGTTAACAATCGGAATCGCCAAGGAATCGGCTGTTGAATGCGTTCTTCTGTCAACACAAGACTTCCAAGTTGTATACGTGTCACTCTGCAGAGCATACGGCGAAATACATGGAAATACATACGTGCGGCATTTCAGCTTGAGTGTTCCAAAACTCGTATTCTCGCGGCAAATTCACGGTTCGGCAACAACCGGTAGATGGCGCTCGAAGTTAATTGTTTGATCTTCAAGAAGGTTTTTCTTTTCGTTCGGTTCTCAGTCAGTTTGTTACAACTTCTACTTTGAAACCAGCGAATTTTTAATTCGTTTTTGCCAAAACAAAATAATATTTCCAAGCATAACGGAAACATCCTATTTTTCAGATTCAAACTAACAAAACTTATTAACTCATTCAAAATTACTCCGAAACTGGAACTCGATGTCGATAGCAACTGTCACCGAATGACAGTTTCAAGCATAACAGACTTCGGCCCGCTTCACACTCTGCTGAATTCCCATAACACCGATAGTATTTACAAGAACTGACAAAACACATTCGACCGTGAACAAGTTTAAATTTTAAATTTCCTTGAAACCACAAGTTTGTACAGAGGGTTGAAAAGTAAATTCTGCGGCATAATATGGTAATAATTAGAAACAAAAACCTAAAAGTATAAGCGTACAGGTATTTTTGGCTCGCTTCAACCGGAAACGTGCGAGTGTCCAACTTCCCCGGCACCTGTCATAAGAGGGGTGCATGTGGCACACGTAAAATACTTTGACTTCCCGTTCCGGTTTTCTCCTATCCCGGGTCTTTTCCACTTGCTTCCTTCCTTAAATATATATTGCTCATGAAGTTTGCCCTCAGTTAATTTTAAACCTGCTTTTCTTGTATCTCGCCTTCCTTATTTCCTTCCTGCTAACTGGTGTTCCCCTCCCTTTAAATTCCGTCACAGCGACCTGCTGCTCAATCGAAGGGGTTACGTAGTAGTAGACAGACAGCCAAAGACGGTTTGCAACCACGGCATTTCTCCATTAGCAGCTATTGTTCCACCCGGCTTTTCTGAGATCCGGTCTGCCAGCGCCACCGCCGATTCAGAAGCGGGAGACATTCTCATCAACCGATGCACGGATATCCTCAACTCGATGCTTTCGCTAGAACCATTTGCCCCGAAAACCACAAGCAACATGTAAGTAAGATAACCCGATTATTCTTGTTGGTAGTAGCGGCTACTGTTCAGCAGCAGGTGTTTGTGTTTTCCCGATGCTATCGTAATATAAAGTTCAAGTGGAAGTTTCAGTAGATGGTTTCCGCTAGATCGGCAGATGAAAGATAAGCTAAAACTTGTAGCCTACAAGTGCCAACTCCCTGTAAATTAGAGCAAAAGTCCGTTTCACAAAAATTATAACCTGAAAAATCGAAAGGGTTTGGTCAAAATTGTTGCCGGGATATGCATTCCGTTACAAATGATTTGGTATCGAATAGCCATGTAAATAACCCGTACTTTCACCTCACGCTGCCTTTTCAGAAGTACGCGCACCTTTTGGAGCATGTGACAATAATTAATTAATGCTGAACACATTCAGCCGTTAATACCTTAATGGTTTCCTCAACC
>JAQGBJ010000986.1:0-28408 GCA_034698345.1 Sphaeridia pumilis | reverse complement strand
GAATGATGATGGTCTGATGACAATCAAGAGCAAGAAAAAACTTATCAGATAATGAACACATGGGGTTGAATTAAGCTGCAAGGTCCTTGCACATTTCCTAGCTTTAGTCTACTACCAACTGACTGAGAGCCTCAAATGGAAGGCAATGTCTCGGTTGGCTGGAACTGACAAAATATTTTTTTTATTTCAGCCAAATCATCGGCCGAACAAGAAGTTGACGATCACGGATGGAATGACGAGTACGAATTTTGGACTTTTTTGCTGGTGAAAGTGGTACTGGCAGGATGCGTGGTTACAGTTATGTGTTCCATGTTTGGGGGATGTGCGACCAAGGCGTACCGCAAGTACAAGTACGAGCAGCTCAAGTGGTCAGATAGCGAATGGAAAGCTGATGATATGGAGGATGGCGCTGGTGGCGGGAGAGGTCAGAGCGCTTCGCGTTGTACTTCCATTACACTAATGTCCTTTGACTATGCTTACTGGAGAAGGGTTCGGTTGCTGAGACTGAAATACTTTTTGCTCCGACCTCGCAAAATAAACTTGAACACTGCCAAGACCAAATCATATCCTTCGACGCCGACTCAGGGATCAAGTCGCCTTCAGAGGATGAGGCTACTTGCCGGCGAAAGTAATAAAGGAGACGGAAATGAAAGTGTTGCTTTACACAGAAATTCGCTCCATCACAGCTTGTCAGAAACTGATTTGGGAGCCGATCATGATGAATTCCAAGCATCTCAAGACAAGAATCAAGTTAGGCAGCAGCAGCAGCGATACAGCCTCAACGTTTGCCCAAAACATGGAGGGACGTCAAGAGGACAAGTTTCTCAGGAGTCGCCGGATGGAACCGGAAATGGAGAAACTACGCTACGCTATCAGAGAAATGGGACACAAAAATGTAAATTGATAACAACTTCAGAAGGCAAAGACAATGCGACCAAGAAGAAGACCTTGACAAAGGGAGGACGAAGAGCGTTTATAGCCGTAACGGTGCCGGACGACGGAGACAGTGTGTCATCCAGAGAAAGCTATTTCCAAAACCACCAACAGCATAAAAAGAGTGAAAGTTTCAACAAGAAATTTAAAGCTCATAAGTTGATTATGGGATCGGGCGAAAGCGGATCTGGTGGAGCCACTAATGGAAGAAGCGCGTCGTCGGCCAGTGTCGACGAACATCATAAACTTCATAAACTGGTGCTCCAGAGAGGCAAAAATTTGTCGCAAGGTTCCGTGACCAATATGAATAATAGCTTAACCCACTTGTCGAGTTCTTGCGATTCTCAAGACAGGGTCGGGCTGGAAGACGACACGGACCATGATTTCGAAATGGATTATTACGATTATGATGTGCTGAATGTCGGAAATATTCCCGGTTCGTACCTCGGTTTGGAGCCTACCTTTGTGCTCTGGAATACCGAAACTGTGGACAGTACTCAGACGGATGATGTGGATCAGATTTCAACGGATACTTTTGAAAGTAGTGGTCATTCGAGTAGGAAAGACGATGCTAGCGGCGACTCGATATACTCATGTTTAAGGTCCAATGAGGCTAATAATTTAGATAAGAGTGTCACAGATAAGTTTTCGATGGAAATGAAAAAAGTAGATAGTACACAGTTTAATTTGGTCTCGAGCAGAGTTAAATGTAATTCTTTGACAGCAAGTGTTGCTGAAACATCGCTTCATGAAATCAAGTTTGCGGATGAAGACGATTATGAGGATGACAACTTGTGAAATTCTAGATAAAATACATAATATTTATATGTAATAGTTCAGAAAGTTGGGTGGTAAAAACAATCAGTGTTTTGATTGATGTTGTTTGTTAAAGATTAATGCCAAATGAACGCTAGTCTTAAGCGTTAATATATCATGCGTGTACACTGACCATTCTGTATGTTAAACGGCTCTGTGTTTTGATGGTTGGACAATATTTACATTAAAATTTATTCTTAATACAAAGAAGTAATTTGCAAAAGTGGCAAATATGCCGATTGAATTCATTTCATGCTATTGCGTAAAGAGTTGGACAGACTATAAGAAGCAAATAAAACAATATACTGATGAGAAATACCAATATGAGCAATGCATTATTTCAGTAGCTTCGATTCTGGATCTTGTCTAACGCTATAGCCTATACGTTGATTGAAAGCTGTAAGGTAGAGGAGAGTAGAAATTCGATTATCATGTAATCAGCCTTGATAGAGGAATGATTAGACACATAAGATTCACAGGAAACGGAATGATAGCACGGAAAAGTTACAAATAAAACAGAATATAGAAATTAGGTCTACTATATGGATAACAACATGATTAGTAAAATAAATTATCAGAAACTCTTGATTCCCTCTCTATCACAGTGGTTATACGAAAATGATAGTGGCGTAGTACAATAGGGATGCAGCTTATAAAATAGTAAAGTAAAGCTAGGACTCGTTACTATTATACAAGTATCATAATTTGACAATCACAATTATGTCTACCGTAACTTAACAATTACAATTAAGCTTTGCATTTGAAACCCGTTTATAGTGAAGATACACAAAGAGCTGCGTGAAGTACGTGTGAGGTAGGAGTAGGCCTACTCATATCAGATCTGAACAAATATTGCTGTGCCAAAATATGGCTGAGCCTTAGTTTTGAAGCTCAGTCGGCGAGATACATTACACGGCGCAAAGCAGTTCTGGACAAGGCACGGTGACTCCATGAGCTCATTCAAGTCACTTTTCGACTCGGCAGTAAACACATTAATACTTCGCAGATCAGCGATCATCTTCACTATTTGGACATTTTCTGAAGGACGGGCTTCGGTTAGGTAAGCAAAAACATCAACATCACAGCACAGTACAGATTCTAAAAGTTCAAAACTGGTAGATCATCAGGAACAGGGTCGACGAAAGTCGCTGGAAACTGGCCCTGCTTTCGGTTGCTGCTTCCATATAGCCAATCGTCGTTGATTTTCCCCCATAAGGTTACAATCTCTCCAGCCTGAAAAAATGAAGGGTTTAGCATTTTCAATAACAGAAGTCACCTGGTTGGTTTTGAAGATGCATACCTCCAAGCTTAAGTCTCCTTCAGCTTCAGCATTGAAAGTGTATAACACCTGGGCATGATATGATTTGCCATCAACGTGATTATGAGTTTCTACTTGTGGGGGTTCCGCAGGAGTTTTTTCATGTGAACTAGTTTCGTATTCCGGCACATAAGCATTTTGGAATTCAGATCCTGTTTCAACATTACTAAGTAGCGGAACCACAATGTTAACGTGATTCGATGGGAACATTCCTTCTGCCCCATCAACTGCTCCATAAAGCCAACTGTCATCAACAGGACGCAACAAGTATACCACGTCGCCAGCCTAAACACAGAAAATTATTCACGATTAATCAATTCTTTTTCTTATTAGGATGAACCAAAAGACAACGTCCTTACATTCAAAGCTAAATCCCCTTCCTGCTCAGGTACGTAGTCATATAGTGCAATTGCATATGGTTGATCAGCCCCCTGAATCAAAGTCAATTCCAATCATTAAATTTTACTGTCATCGCCAAATATCAAAATTTGTGAAGAGCAGCTTAAACCATACCGTCTGGTAATCCGGATACTTCTCATCAGAATTTGCAATTGAAGTACCGTTGCTGGCTTCATCCCAGTCTTCATCCCAATCATTTTCTTCATCTGCAGGTGGAGGAGGTGGTGGCGGTTCATTCGGCATTGGTGGAGAAGCTTCGATCTCAGATGCATCTTCTGAATCTTCTGGTGGTTCATCGTAGTAGCTTCGAGACTCTAGCGCACTCTTCGTCGTCTGTTGTGGCTCTGTGGCAATCGTTTTAGCGGGCGTCATTGAGCTTGTCAGTACAGATGCCAGCGATGAAGCCTGAGCAGCTGAAGGTCTTATGATCGTAGGTTTTGCAGCAATCACTGGCTTCGGCGCTATTGGCGGTGGCAGCGATGAAATTTTCTTGGGGGGTTCGTCCCATCCGCCAGGAACATTCGCATACTTAGTTTGAGATTGTGACTGAGTTGGCTGCCACGTATTGTTATTGTTGTGGTTAACTGGAGCAGCCGGCACAGGGTTATTGTTGATGTTTTTGAACGCCGGGTTGAACCCACTTCCAGAATGGTTTGATCGAATGATCGTCGGTTGCAAAGGAGGAGCAACCAGAGGTTTCGCCGCACTATTAGTCTTCAAAGGCGATGCCATTAGCAGGGCATCCGCAGATGGCCTCGGTGGGCTGAATGGCATTTTCTGAGCGGTATTCTCCAGCGCTGAGCTCTTCAAAGGCGATCTTATGTAGAATATTGAAGCGCCCACTCGGTACATAAACTCTTTAGGCTGGTTCTGCAATAATACCAAAACAAGTAACTATTAGTACCATAATTCATCACACACAGCTCCGTTTTGCATGCATTCCCCAACCGTTTGTAAAGTTCCTAGTACATTTACATCTCCAGGTGACGCAAAGTCTATCAAATCCGATCTACTCGTTGAACTCGTGAAACCCAACTCTGCACCCGGTGTTTTCAAACTCTGTGAGCTCTGAAAATACCCAAGAATCCCATTTCACAATCTTTTAATCAAAGCTTTTGATACTTCTTCATGCTTTTTTTTACTACTCACCTGTAATTTAGCATGACTAGGCAGGGGTGGCCTCGGAGGTGCCTTCTTTTTAGGTTGAGCTCCTCCAAATATATTCTCCGTCCCAAAACCGCCCAAAGGCGTTGATTTACTTCTAGGCAGGTTCATTTTGTTTAGTGACTCGTTCGGTCCAACTCCTTCAACCCAATTAACAAAACTTGTTCATATCCTCGATTGGTCGCTTCGAACTTCCAGGAACTGATCCTATTGATTCTTCTACCGTCAGCAGTCAAATTTCCAGTTTCTAGAACAAACAAAATTCCTCGTTAATTCTGCAAATTCCTCAAACAGCAGCACTTACTCATTCAGCTGACTGTTAGTCAAACACACAACAACTCTTCTAATCCACTATTTACTCTGCTTGGGTGGCATTTGTCAATCATCAAGTACAAAGCAGTAAGATAAATACTAACCAAAGGGAGTTAAATGACTACATTATCTTATCTCTTTGTTAAGCCTGCAGAACACATTCTGTCCTCAAACCTTGTACATGATTCAAATGTCCTAACTTGAAGAATATTGCTTGATTTCAATCTAATTAATTACTTGTCACAAACTAAAGTCTTGTTAACTAACATTTTCCACATTGTTGCGACCAGATTTGAGTATGATTCACCAACAGTGTCTGTCAGTGCCAAAATCCCTTGGAACTCACCTCTTGTCTTTTACGTTCTTGGCATTCCTTTACGAAGCAAACGTTGAAATTTCAAACTTTATTCACTATTTATGAAAAACACTAACAAAACATGAAATCTAAGTACTTTTGGTAGCGATTCAACGGTCACATCCTTTAAGGAAGTAATTCTACGTCTACGAGTAACGAAAACAACAAGTCTTATAAGGGAGAATTGCTCTTTGTGAAACAGCAGCAGCAGCTGGCCTACTGTGAAGTCTGCATAACAAAAACTCCTCAATCAAGTGCATATATGACGAAGCTCGCATAAAACCTTATAGCGCATGCATCCTGCTGCTCACAGGCGTACGACGAAATGTGAGACCTCAACAGTCAACAGTTTCAAGCAGCGTTAAATAAGCATGACCTACTACCCAACATCTTGCAGCCTTCCAACATATCTAATAAAAATGGCCCGTTAATACTGATCGATACAACACATGGACTTAAGCTGGTATTAACCAGACGCTTCACCATCGAGAATTAGCCAAACAACATCTTTGTTTACAGCTTTGCTCGAGGACGCGTCTAGGAGAAGAAGCGTTGTCGAGCGAGATTGGGACTTCTTTGCAAAAAATGTCTTGAATAGGATTCATGCGAATTTATGACGTTGAGCTTGTGAGTTAAGTGAGAGTAAATCAAACTTGATTCCTGTTGAATCTCAGGCTTCTCAGGTAGTTGATGTGACAGTTGGATGAATCACGAGCGTTTCACAAAGAACGTTTGCTGAACGGATGAGAGAAGTTTGCGTGATAATGCCCATTTCGCGTGATGCCGCAAATGACAATGAATTGGCGAATCGCAAATTTTAAGGTGTAAGAGCTCACTTTAGCATTATCGAGACTCTCGATTCAAGAGATCGACAAGAGTAAGAGTGAGATTCATAGCACCAGTAACAGCATATAGCATTCATTAACCGGAATCTAAATCTTCCCATTTTTTAGAAAGATCTGAACTATATATTAACCTGCCATTGGCGGTTAGCTGCATGGACGGATTAATGTAAAACTTTAAATTTTAAATTTGTTAGCACCACCCACTGGTGGCATTGATTTACTCCTAATTCTCCGACATTGTTCATATACTTTTGCTGAAACAGCAGACCCACTGGTCCAAAATATGTCTACAGTAGTGTTCCGTATATTATGTGTATCTTTGCTACACCTTCAACAAGAGGAGGTACATTTTTTGATAACCGTAATAACTATCTAGTAGTTAACCACAACCAATCGGCACCAACGTAAACATGACTTTGATTTTTTACAACTACCATCTGGAAACCAGCTTGTACAAAATGGATGAAGGATACAGAGGCGGGAGAAAACAATCATGGTTACGTGAACACTATAATATTCAATTTACAAAGTCAATTACTAGAAGGTTAAAACAGGAAAACCTAGTATGACAGGGGTAAGACTCAAAATTTAACCACCGGCACGTGTAATTTAAAAAACGATATATACAAGGAGACATTTTACAGTTTGTGATTGAACCCGAAACATGTTATCTGTTCTGGCTTACGGCTCTGGTTTACGTGTTCTTACACTATTAATTGCGGATTTTATACCGCGTAACGAAAACAGAATAAAGTAATTCGGTTCCATATTTGCGATAGCTTTCTCTGTGTGACGATAACTGTACGGAACTACCGAATAATCTTTCTCACGAACTACATGACACAAGTCTTTGTTTAGAATTACGCACAATTTCGGCACCCGTCTCTCTCAAAATCTGCATCGCAGAACTTTTCAGCACTAACATGCGTGAATGTACTATAACGACTATTTGTTCTTAGGAATAGGACCTCGTTGCGTAAGGCCATCGAAACGTTTGAACGTATAGTTGATAAAAACCCAGTCGTTTGGAGCTCCTTCTCCTTCTTTAGAGTCCTTACACGAAGGCGCAGCTGGAAAAATATAAAAGTCAGTTTAACGGCAACAGTGCATGACTTTAGTTCAAGTGATTCATATCGATTAAAGTTGAGCACTCACGGATTTTTAGATCAACGTCAGGGAAGTCGTCGAAGTTCGAAGTATCGTCGATTGACTTAACTTCTACAGGCAAAGCAGCCGGACGTTCTCTAATATGATCCCAATCAACACCCTTGAAGAATGACACACTACGCAGATCTTCGATACCCTGCTGGCTACCTAGTCGCTTATCGGATTCACAACAAAATCTAGAATGGTAAAAAACATCCATGAGCAACACAGGTTGGAGCCTATATGAGTATAATGTTGCGTCCGACACCAACCTAAGAATAGCATGTTTGGCTTCTTCTGATATGGGCACTTCAGGTGGAAACGTCAAGGTTTCTCTCCAGTTCATCACTTTACGGTACGTTTCTTGTGGATTTTCACTGCAGAATGGCGGAAATCCTGAAATATATTCTTGTTAGAACCTCCCAAGATAGTGATCAAATCTGATGATTATTTTCACACATACCAATCAACATCTCGTACATTATGACCCCAAGACTCCACCAATCACAAGCAAACCCGTATCCCGTAAGAAGGAAAACTTCAGGAGCAATATAGTCAGGTGTACCGACGGTGCTGTAAGCTAAGGCTCTCCTGTTCTTCTTCCAGCTTTCCGCTCGACGTTTGCTATCCAACGGGCTCCAATTTCCAGCAAAATCTGAAGGCTTCGCTTGACTAAGATCACGATAAAACTCAGTACGATGGGACTTTTTCATGCCGGTGCACAGTCCAAAATCCGAAAGCTTAATATGGCCTCTGGCATCAAGCAACAAATTGTCCGGTTTAATATCACGATGAATGAATCCCAACCGGTGAATGGAATGGATTGCCAAGGCTGTTTCCACAATGTAGAACTGGGTACACTCTTCAGACAAGATGTCTTTTTTCATTAAAAGCGTCATCAGATCGCCACCAGGCAGAAACTCCATAATCAGATACAGGTTGACCGTGTCTTGAAAGCTATAGTACATTTTCACCACCCATTGATGATCAGCTTCGACTAGAATGTCTCGCTCAGCTCTGACATGAGCCACTTGCTCCTTTTCAACCATATCCGCCTTTCGCAAAATCTTCATCGCGTAAACATGGCCAGTATCCTTCTTTTGCACAAGTCGAACTTCTCCAAAGGCTCCTCTACCAATCACTTTCAGAGGCTCAAAATCTTCGACTCCGAGTCGAGCTCTCTTCAACCGTAAAAATTCAGTCTCCCTTTGATTATGCTGGTTCCGTTTATGCTCCTTTTGCTCTTCCGGTAGTCCCTTCAAAGACTCTTCCAACCTTGCAAGTCGCTGTTGTCGTTCCATATGCTGGGCCACCAAATTACTGTAGTAGTTCTCCAGCGTAACTTTGGCCTTGGTAGCCTTGTCCAGCGTATGTCCACTGAAGCGCATACTGCAAGCAGGGTTGTTCAAGATACTTGTCCGTGAAAACAAGGCTGATCCTGCTCCGGAACTTGGACCTCCGCCACCACTAGTTCCGGAATTGGCCTGCATACTGGTAGCTGGATTTTCCGATCCTCCTTGCTCAACAACACTTGACCTTAAGCGTGACCCGTCTTTGTCACTACTAGCAGCTGTCATGGCACCATCTGCAACAACAAACAGTTTTTAACTCATACTTTTATTTTCACATTGATGGAATGCATGAATTTTGAATCGATGCTTGATATCCACCGTGTCATCAAATTACCAGCGAATCATAAATCCCAGTAGTAAGAACTTCACTCCAGTCAACAATTACCGTAGACTATATCTGAATTATCGGTAAACCTGCAAACAATAACAATACACAATCAAGTATTAAAAATACAACTCAACAAATTCGCCGTAATAACTTCACTTTACTTGAATCATGACTTGCGTCAACTTACTTACTTCTTTATAAACTGTAGTAGCACGTCCTTTACAAGTATTTGTTTCCAGAATGTTTATTCCGCGAATAACCACAAGGCCATACCAAAGTCTAGCCGCCCATCCAAACTGCTTACTGCGAAGCTTGATGACTAATTCAAGTTCAAAATTACGTCTTCAAACCGCGTTCCCAACTTCAATAATTGCACGTAGATCACAGTCAACTCAAAATCACACACTCACTAATACTGAGACTTTTTTTCAGAAAAAGATTGCATTGCCACAAAACCCGGATGCTTGCCAATGTCAACTTGGTAACTAAAGCAAAATCAGGTATTCTCAAGCGTTATTCTCTTCTCTTGCGTTTGTTGTCAAACCCAACCTTCCTCTTCGTTAACTCGCAGCAGATCAAGTAGATATGTGTCGAAGTTTCAAAATCCCAACCCAAGCTTCGTTGATTTTGATTCCAACGCTCAAAACTTGATAGTTTTGGTTCAACGGCGTAGGCGGATTCTTCGGTACCCGTTTGTTGTTCGGTGTCGTGGAGGGTTTGCAGATTTAATTATAGCCGTTGTTGTGCACAATTGTTCCTCATTTTCCTTCCAACTTGTCTATGCAAAACCACTTATTTGGTCGAGTGAGCAAATCTCCGTTCTCCGTCTCGTTGATATTAAAGACGATGTGGCACACAAAACACCACACCAATGTTGACGAACGCTGCGCTGTTGAACTTGGGCCGAGGATCCTCGCTCAACATCAAAACAGTCGCTTGGACGCTGCTCTTGTTCACGTCTCCAAGCGATTCTCCTTTTTGTTGATCTTGTTTACCGTTGTGTATTGTCAGTTGATTTGCGCGCCTGCAAAAAGACGAGGTGATATTATTATATAAACAAAACCAGTTTTACAGCTGACGCTGATCCTTGTCGTTATTAATCGAGTGAAACAAAATGATCGTCTTCAATTATCCGAAACACATACTTGGCTTTTAAACTCGATACAGTTTGCAAAATTTCGCAAGGTTTAATTCAAGGTAGCGGGAGAACCATTCCAGAGACACAAATGTAAACAAAGGCAACGGCAATTTTACCGAGAATGAACACCTTTCTGCGTTTCAGCCGTGTTGCTGGAATTCCATGAAAAAAATATATTTCAAAAATACCTCTGCTCTCTCTCTCTGGCTTCGAATTTTGTTTTGGCTGTGAAGGTATTATAATGCTGGGAAAGGATTCTGTTGGAACTGGCTGACTGAAGGAGCGAGGGAAGTATAAGCAAGACAAGTGGTGAGATATACGGTATGATGACGTGATATTTTGTGGAACAAGTGCAATGCAGTACGTCGTAGGCACGAACATGTACACAAGGAACAAAAACAAAGATTCACGCGGACAAGGATTTCGCTTGAGAGATCATAGAAATGATGTAAGGATGCTGAATGCGCTTTTGACGAAGGACAATCAAAAGGTTCTGATTCAAATCACTCAAGCTTATAAGGAGATAAAAATGTGCTAGTGTGTGGTTTTACCTTGCTACGCCAGATTAATCTGGCCGCTACCACCAACGAATGACGACTACGTACAAACGCAGAAAGACTCTTAAGAGCCGCTGTGGCATGAATGTCAAACAGAGAACAAGTAACTTTGCCAATGAATTGGCCAAATGTTGCGAAAATTTATGTGAGCCAGGAAAGACCAGGAATGACTTGCAAGAGCTATGAACTAGTGGCCTTAGAGTAACTCGTTTGTTTGTCGAACGACGAATACTACGACGCTGCGCTGCAGCTAGCGCTTGAGAGCCCATATGATGGATATACTGCTGCTGTAGTACTACTATTTGGCCGTCTATTCAGGGAATCAATTTTGCACCTTGCCAATATGCCAAAACATGACTTGTTTACAACATGCGGAACAAGAGTCTCATTTGGCTTCTATAGGCTATTCATTCAGCTCGATCTAACGAAAGACTAGGAAGTTGAGGCAGATGTATCCCGCTACGCACCTTGATGATATCATGATATTCATTCCTTGGGAAAGCAAAGCCATGATAAATCCCGTCCATACGCTGCACCCCCTTTACCTATATTCTCCCATATGACGGGAATAATGAGGTAAAGGATCGAATGTGTTCTATATTAAGCATTAACTACGGTGTTCATACTACTTTCTTCCAGTTTCTTTCGAGAATCTTTTGGTTTCCGTCTAATACCATGCATATATTTCTCTACTTCTACTAGTAATCTTACTTTTAGTAGTAGTGCTACTGCTGCTGTTACTTTTATATTTTCTTCGAGCGTGGGCAACCAGCCGCTCGTTCGAAGACTAGTGTTTTTACATCACTACTACAAGTCTACTACGACATCATCACTATTTCACCAGCTCGACTGCCTTTCTCATGCAATCTGGCCATGGAAATGGAGCCCGACAGCGTTACTAGAAGTAGTAAAAGTAGAACCGCTGCTAGCTCTAGCGATAGCTACGCCGTGGAGTCATTTCCCCTTGCAGATCTCCTATGTAGTAGAAACGACCGTGAGTAGAGCAGAGCTTCGAATGTAGATATATAGAACTACGAACGAACGAACGACGTGCATAGGCATACAACTTGGTCGAATAGCGAATGCGCATGGAACTCAACCCCTTGGTAATCGACAACCGAATATGCTTTGGCTGCTTTCTTTTCCTGGTGGAAATGGTGAACGATGACGGCTATACGTACACTATGCTCAGCTTTCAACTAGGAGAAAGCAGGCGGGCACCCTTGCAAGCTGTTCTGCCGATGCTTCTATTTTGTTCGCTTTTCTCTTATTCTATTAGCGACACAGGACTTTAAATGAATTTCCGCAAAGAAAAAGGGCATCAGAGAGTACTATCAATCGACGGTGAACGCTGTTCTATCCGGGTGCTGTGGATCCGTGACATGTTATGATGATTCTACAGAAATAAGAAAAATGTAAAATTTTGTCGTCAATGCCTTGTGGGACAACCCAGTCGATGTGTATGTAAAAATAGTAAATTGCTAAGTGAGCACTTACTTTTTTGTGAAATTGAGTCGAGGACGTTCGGCCATAAATAAGACATGGCATCTGCTGAACTTTCAGGTCACCCCGTCAAATCAAGTTGTCACGAAGATTAATTCCCCAAATTTTCCTCCGACTGTCCTAGATTCTTGTGGCGTCTGCTCTAGCTGAAGTATGCTAAATTGGTGGATCAAAGTGTCTACAGAATATCGTGTTTAATGAAACTTGATGTTCAATACCCACGACTTCAATATTCCACTAGAAATACAGTTTCAGTATAAAATGATACCAAAAGTCAACTATCTTGTAACAACTCCTTCATCGAGAACCTTTTGGGCTTTTCGGATACCTGTTCTTTCTTTACGGGAGTTAACAAGGCATAAAATGCTCTACCGTTGTCAGTTGAAGCTTTTACTTCCTCTAGCCTTCGGAGTGAAAGTGAACATTCAACTGTAATGATAAAAACAAAAATCAGTCGTGAACTCAATTTGTAATTTTCAACGTGTGAGGAATCGGTCGTACTGATCTCACTTCAAACCTTCTTCGAATTGAAAAGAGGCTTCTGAACTACTTCCAAACACTTACTTTTAAAATTCTGGATTTCTTCCGCTGAGACATTGCGAGCTACGTTAAGATGCCGTTCTAATGGGTTCTGGAGGTAGAAAGGACTAGCTTCGGGTTTGGCGAGTAAACCCGCTGTTGTGAACAATGTAATGCCTCTACGTTCGAAGTTGAAGGTTGAGTAGTACTGGAAGAATCCTGTTAGGAGTTGTCCAAGGTCCATATCTTTATTCTCCGGAGTGAAATATTTGCTAACTTTACTAGGGTCCCTTAAAAATGTACAGTCTATTCCGTCACTGGTTGTACGTACATCTTCTTTGCCTGTAAGCACAAAAATAATAGTTGTGTTCAACGTTTTCCGTAAGTCACCAGTGAGTGTGGCTCATAATGCACACCTCAAATAATACTTACTGGCATTATTGAACAAAATATCTAGCGATGGAAGAATCTTTTTCACTTGTAGGTAATGCACTAGTAGCAGAACCATCATAAAATTTGTCGGCTTTCTTGTAACATTCTTGACTACGTTCCTTTCAGCCGCCCAGGCCCGTATCGAAAAAAGAAGAGATGAGAATCTAGGATCTATTGCTTTCAAAGTATAAATTAGCTCTGACATGAATACACCGGATCTGAAACAAAAACAACGTTTGTATCAAGAAATTTAGTTTCAAAAATTACTTGTATGGTATTCATTCCACTTACGCGTTGATCATGGACAAATCGCACTGCAGGTTGGTGAAGTCACTGTTGAACCTTAAAATAGGAACCCGTGCGTTCAGTATCCTTAAAACACTACTACATCCAGGAACAAACAAGGTTAATATATCGGCTATTGTTTCCATCACTCGCTGACTCTGGAACCGAGCGTTGAAACTTCCTCCTGGAGCAAACATTTTTGATTGATACCAAAGTCTTGAGTTTTCATTCTTGATTGACTCATGGAAAAATTCAGTCTGCGGATTATTCGAAAGAAATCATTAGAATGACTGGCAGGAGGAGCAAAATCTAATCGATTTTGCATAATTCCACCTTTTCTGCAAGCAGAACTATATCCAGGTCACCACTTGTTTGACCCAAACCGTTTGCGGTAGATCCGAAGGGCAGCACACATCCTTTTGGAAACAACGTTGTAACGGATTGCTCCAAGCTTTTACAAATTACAAAACGAGCTCTGATCGCAATCTCAGTTAACTTGTACGCCTTCTCGTATTGTTCAATTTGGCTTGACAACTGAAAGCAAAGAAGACAATAATTATACTCGGGTTCGTCACACGCAATCATGATTGCTTATATGTTCTGTAATATGATTATTTGCTTACATCTGGCGCATTACTAAAGTCGACTTTGTCAGGTGATTTTCCTAAAACTTCACTTCGTAAACTTGGAGGTGGATTAGGGTTGTTTCTCGTTGCTCTCTTTTTCTTTTCGGCTTTTGAATTTTGACTAAACCAGCACATCGAAGAGGCATACGGCACTGTACCCTCTTGGAACTTTGACGAATTCAAAGCTTTGTGCGAATCTTCTTGATTGGCAAATTCTGCTATGATCCAGTGACTACTTTTTCCAATGGGTACATTAGAAGCAACCCGCTTGGTTAAACTCGGGAGAGAGTAATGGAAGATATTTTCCAATGGCCCAAAGCTTGTGGTCAAGTAACTTTCTAGTTCCGGTGCCGAATCTATATCGCTCACCTATAAAACCAAACATGAAACCCACTCAAAATTAACACTCTCTCGCTAATGTTCGAAATCATATTTTAGGTTTCAGACGTGCTCACTTGAATTAATAAGGATTTATCCGCTTGACGTCTTCGTTCTTTGATGTACGACTCAAATTTCAACGTATTTTGACTTGCAGTAGTACACAACCTCACTTGCCTGTAGCTTTTAAGGCAAGCTCGTTGCAGGAGGCCCATTCTTTTCAAGATTTGCAGTCAAAAATTCATGTTGATGCTCCTATATCCACCTGCAAACCCAAAGAAGCATTTCAAATCTGTCATCAAGGCTTACTTCAATAATAATTAGAGTACGTTTCTGGAGTGCTACGGCTATATACTTACCGATAAACCCCCAGCCTACATCAAACGCCGTATTTCGAAAATCAGGACAATTGCTTCCAACCCTATAGTCTCATTTCCTCAAGCCAAGATTGACTGACCTACACTAGCCCAAGCAATTCAATTTGGTAACTCTTGAAAAGATCCTGTTTCAGAATATTCTCTTTTTTCAGTTTCAAGCTTCAAAAACGTAACTTAACCTATAATTTTTTCAAAATGACTCGATTTTCGGTTAAAGCTACGGCTGAAGCCGATCAAAACAAACTGAATCCAGCATGCTTTTGCTCTTCCCGCCAGGATTTGAAGCTCACGTGGCCATCGAGTAACTTTCTATGGGTTGGTGGGATCTCCAGGTGCCCCAAAAGCTTATCTTTCTCATTGCAGCAAACGTTTGGTGAAAAGGGTGATCGTCTTAGGAGTCACCCAAGTGGAAATGTAATCAGTGTTGCATAACAAAATTCAACTTCAAATCAGCTGCAATCCTCAAATATTGCTTGAGATTTTTGTCTTTAATGAACATAACAACATCACCCCGTTCTGTCAAAATCAACATCGTTTATATACATCCAACTAGCTACAATGAATACAAAATATCCAGTCAACACCCTAGTATCAAGGAATCACACTCAAAATAGTACTCTAGTTCTATAATCTCCATTAACTTTATAATCCAAATGCATAAGTCGATAAAAGCACTCAATATTCCACTAGTCCCACAACTTCTTGTCAGTCATTCAGATCCTGCATATCAGATCAGACATGCGTTCAAAATATTCATGCTGGTCAATCCAACAACATATTTGCTGAATCCCCAACCCAGTTCATAAAATACATACAAAAAGTCTTTGCAAAATCTGGTCACTGGTCCAACCTCTAGACTACAAACGGTTGGTGCAAGCAGCCTTGACTTGGCAATCGGAATATTTGGTCTCGACACACACTCCATATTCTTCAGAGAACAAATGACCCTGCGGACAATGGAGAAGAAAGTGATGACCCATGATACAAATGTAGAAGGAAGAGCAGTCCATGTGGTTCTTGGTATTGATGGCCATGAGTTGGTTCGATGGGCATTTCCGCGGTAGGCAGTTGGTGTCCATAAGTTCCTTTGTGAGCTGACTTTCTTGTGCATCTGCATCGAGACTATCAATGTTGTAGAGACTCTTGTCCTGCAATGGCGTCAAGGCTTCAGCCTTGGTGATCCAGTAGGTCGTGTCTTCCTGTGTCACTTGCCCTCCCGGGTGATTTACACGGCCGTCGTCGTCCCGATGGTGTGAAGACACTGAAAAAGTGAAAAAAAACTTTTCCATTTTAGTCTCCATAAGCTATACTATACAGTTGGCATACTAAAAATTGGCATAAGCCTCCATAAAGCTCAAGGACTCATGATTCCAAATGGGCGCTTCTCATTTTGTGTCATATCAGTTTTTGTAATGCTGAGCTATGACTTGGATTTGAGATGATAAGGTCCCCTGGCAAAGAGTCATTGCTGGCTGAAAGTGTGACCTGGTGTAGGGTAGCGGGATTTTTTTTTTGCTTTCTCCAAATCGGTGGCCCTACTCATGTATAAGGGTTACTCGTATTACTATCAGCGCCATTACTTTCTGTACAACAGCGACATGTCATTGCTAGCCATTTGATACGCGACATTTATTTTCATGTTGTAATTTGCAGGAATTCTCTCCACGTTTCGCCATTCCGATTCTTTTATCTGTGTCGCAGATCTGCCGACACTACTTGAATCGCTCCCTTTTTTCCACAGTGTGAAGGCGTCCTTGCATGAATTTGACTTTCTCCTTGGAAGCTATGGAGCTGGACAGTTCTTTGGTCGTTTCGAGGTGTGTGTGTATGTATCCATGTCCGAAGACAGGACGATTCCGTTCCAGCTCCTGCTCGGATTCCCTCCTTGGAAATATAGCTCGTGGTGTTGGTTGGTGGTGAATAATGCGAAAAGAGAGAAAAATGTACGAAAAAATAAAAGAATCACGTACCTTTTATCTTTGCCCTGCCATTCTGCTGGCACAAAATATATTTTCCCGCCTCTTCTCCTCCTCCAAATAGGATTCCAGCAGTCCTCCCTTTTCGCTGTGGGGCTTGGTCAGGTTCGATTGTAATTTGGTAGCCGTTTGGACAATAGGGCAGGAAGGAGACGAGATATTCTTGAATGAGATAATTTCCGCGCTTCTTGTCCTCGTCTTCTGAAGCTTGATCATCATGTTGGTGGTAAACACTTTGATGATTGCTATTATCCGCAATTCCAGTTTCTCCGCCGTCCCCTTCAACCTCGACTGAACGCTTTGACACGAGGCCGTCTTCCGGTCCACCGACAGAGCGTCTGCTGCTGGCCGAAATCCGTGAAACTTTTCCCCGGGCAAAATCTGCTAAAGTTTCAGGCAATTCATTGCCCAGTCCCACGAGGAGGAGCGGAACTAAATACACTGATGTTAAATGCATGATAAAAACCAAACTGAAAGAAACCAAATACAGGGAGACCATGGGACGGATTGAAACGCTCAATCATTACTGACAGCCCTCTGTTGCCCAAGTTGTCTCTCCTTTTCACTAAAGTGTTCAACACTTTTCCAGCTAATTGAAACTCTCTTTTTGCTCCATTTTTCTCTCAACCAGAGCAAAAGCGGCTCTTGAGCCAAGGATGGATGAATCAGTCAGTTGGATTCTTGGAAATAATGCTCAAAAGCTTATGTTCAGTAAAAGAATCAAAATCTCCCAAAGCTCTATACAAACATTGGTGGGGAACAAGTAGTAAGACGCAAACGTCAGTGTCAAAGGAATCCGCTTCTTTCTGGAGCTTCTCCAGTCAGCCACTTTTCCAGCAACGAGCTAAAAATAAAGCTGTGTGTGTATTTTTTAATTCGTCGTAATCCCATTTCCTACATACATACAAGCCCTTCTCGTCCAGCAAGTCAAGTCACCGGCATTGGCTCTTTTCCTTTGTAGCCGTATATACTAACTGAACCTTGTTTATAAGCACCCACAGTTTTTGTAGCTTTCCTTCTTCTTCTTCTTGCCACTAAAGCGCCTTAGGGTACTTGGAATTTCCACGCCGAAATGGCCCCTGGTCTTGGACAAAAACATGTCCCCAGTAATGCGCAAATTTGCCGCTGGTCCCGTTTCCCAGCTTTTTATTGCACAAATAGCCATGAGCCCTATCGAGTTTGAGAACACACAAACGATTCAAAGAACAAAAAAACAAATATATACAAAAGTCCTTGTACAAGTTCCAACTCCAACTACTTTTTTATTTTGTTTACAAAAGCGGGTATTTAGAGAGAGAGGCAGCCGGTTGCAAAATCCGCAACTTGTAACCAGAAAGCGACAAACATTCAAGTTGGATAAACGAGTCTCATTAAAAGCTACGAAATTACTGTATTTAATTAGCAAATGAGCCATTAAGGTCTATTAGAGCCGAGGGTTTTTGTTGCTGTAACAATTGGTAGTCGAGAGTCCAGAGCTTTGACGGGAGCAAAAGAAGTCGTAGTAAGGCAGCCATCGAGCCCTGTTACATGAATCCTTGTCTCTATGCTTTTTGGTCGAGGGATTTGTTGCATTTCTTCTTTTTCGTTACTCTAGGAGCGTTAGTGGGGGCTGAGGCGGCGGCGGGAGTAATGTTGGGCGAAGGGCACTCGACTTTGTGAGGCCAATCGCACTGGACGCTCCGCTCACTGAAGTACAAGCCCGAAGGACATTGAAGTAGCTGGTAGAAATGGCCGACACAGATGAAAAAGCTGGTGCAGTCATAAATGTTGGGCTGGTAGTCGGGTTGGTGGGGCATATTGCATGGAATAATTCCCCGCTTGTCACCGCCATGTGCTTCAGTCCCCCCGCTGTCGTCCACTTCATTAGCATTTATCGGTTGTTCAAAAGTTACTGCAAAGGAATATTTAATTTCAGCATTGATGACACTTGTGCAGACACAAAACAACAACTTTATAGCCTCCGACTACACCTACTTCTACAAGGGACGGACAAGGAAGAAGGAAAGGAAGCATCTGCTACCCGCTACGGCCCTACAAGTTGATATGATGATTAGAAAATCCAAAAAACCAGGGAAATTTATGTCACACTCTTATACCGCATGCACAACTACTATCTATACGAGTATTACGACACTTTGTAACTGGGTCAAACTAAATGTCGTCCTTCATGTCACCCAAACCGCATATGGAACCAAGCGGCCCAAACACGTGTGTGTATACTACGTAAAGGCCCGTGTAGAGAAAAGAATCTGTATAAAGAAATAACCCGCCTCACATATTATTATTATAGCCTCGGCAAATGAAATTAAAGTTATATACCCAAAATGGCCAACAGGAGAGCGACCAACTTCATGGATGAGTTTTGGCGGTGATGGTCGATTCCAAGCATTTTGTTGCACAATTTTGAACGCTTTCCAAATAGCCTTTACGTGCACTAGGCTTCTGTTTATGCTTTAAGCGACCTGCAAACTGTCAGAGTTTCAAAAACTCCCAAGTCCCTGCTATGACAGCTAGAGCTTGTGTGGAGCTTGGGAAAAGTTTTGGGTTGATATGAATTTCTCCGAGCGGATTTTGTACAAGGAAGATTATATACCTTTTAGCAAAACACGTTTGTGTATACCAAATCCCACGAATTCTGGAAACCATATTTGTGCTCCAGTTTCAACTCAACGTGGCAGTGCAAGGAAGCGGTTCTTGGAAAGGCAGAAACAGGTAGTTTGATCACCAAACTTTGATCATGAGTATATAAGGACTAAAAGATACAAATGGAAGAGAAGGAATAACGAGGGTAGCGAGAAGGACTTGAGACAATGCAAACTTAAATTAAACGAGTAGTATTGGAGGACTTGAAAGCTGATTGAAGAAGTATAAGGCTTGTTGAAGAGAAAGAGGGAAATTGGCAATCGATTCTTTCCTTATAATTTAGGGAGGACAAGAAGATTTGCGCCGTTTGATTTATTGTGGAAAAGACTATTGATTGGGAAAAGTCGTGACTCGAGGGATTTTCAGCTCTGTCTGCCTATGTAGGTGTTTGGTGTACGTTTGTGAGTGAATGAGTTGAGTGAGTGTATAAATGATTAGATTATATATATGTATGCAGAGGAAAAGCAGAATCGACGGTCATGTCAGATGTGTACTGGAGCAAGGTGGAGAAGAATTGCCGCCGCGTATACCGCAAGAGGATTCATCCCGAGGATTTGTGGCCAGATGAATTGAACGGGGCGAAAAAGAATCAAGGCTTTATCAGTTTCGAGGTTTACGAGAGCGAAATGGGTATTATGTATGTCTTTACCACGCACATACACATACACACATATATTTATTCTATATTTTCGTCAGTTTAATCTCAATATTCTAGCGATTCTTTTTCTTGTTGGTGTTGACGTGATGGTATAATCCGAATGAGGAGCCTTCAAGTTTTTAAATGCCCAAGGTTCTTGTGGGTGGTGGTGGTGGTGAAAGTTGAGGTGGGATTTCCCTTGGGTCATTTGTGAGTAAATTTTACACATTGGATCCAAGCTCCTTGTTTCTCTGTAGATAAGGCCATGCCTATGGCTTTCCATCAGCATTTAAATACGCTTCAATCAATCCCGCAACATGAAAGTTGAAACAAGGGTTCCAGCGCATATGCATTCTGACTGACTAGTGCGCAAGAATGAGTTGCACTCAACTGTACATTTTCCCGTCACGGCATCAAAAGCCCGTATTCGCAAGATGGATGACAATAATGTCATATATGTATGTATATATACTATGTGATCGGTTTTTGGTGGAGAAAGCCTTTACGTGTGTGTGTCTGTGTCCTTTGATTCATTTTCGATGTGACAAGTGGATAAATATACAGGACTACAGAACGGAGCGAGAGGAACAAGAAGACGATGAAGAATGAAATGAGGGATGAATACGGAAGTCGCCTTTCGGCTTTTGCTCCTCATGCTGATAATGACTGGGGACTGGGAGGGAAGGGTTGAGGAGAGAAGTGAAATTTCAGCAGAGACAAGGGAAAAAGACGAGGCCTTTAATATCATGCCCACTATGCAGTTGTCAAGGAGGTAAAATACAGAAATAGTTTCGTCCCACAACCCGTCAGATGTGGAGCAGTCGAGCTTTTGCAAGACCAGCAGCAGCAACAAGAAGAACAAGTGGCGAGAGAGAAAGAAGAAGAGGAGCTTGAATCGAAACGGAATTTGTTCAAATTCAACTAGGAGAAAGGTGTGTTGGATGTGGATGTGGCTCCAAGGTATCTGCATCCTCTGTGGTTCACATATATGATGAAATTGGTGGAGAAAGTCGACGGAGCTGAGGCTCTGGGTCCAAGTCACCTAAAAATCCTCAGTCAGTCAGTCAGCCGTCATGTCATTTGTGTGTGTGTGTGTGTGTGTTTGGAAAGGAAATGGAAAGGTTTCGGTGGTTTTTGTTGCTCCTGCCCCATATTATACTATACTTTTGATGGATATTTTGGTTCCATATTTTTATCATTTCACACACCACTTGTAGTATAAGGTTGGGAAGATTTGGCTGGTGGGTCGTCCACAGTTTGTGAATTTGGTGGCGAATAGACGAGATGAAAAGATGGGCAGGAGGGTTGTTGGATGGGTTCTCGAAATGATGGAATTTTAATGGGAGCTGATACGGAAAGAAAGTGATTTGATGACACTTGAAGACATGTGTGTGATTTGCAGATTCTTGTACCACACGCTCTTTTTGTATGCGACTGACAGGCGCGAGTTGACATGCTAAAACGCTGTCCTCATCTCGTTATATCGAATGCCAAGACATGTCTTGATTCACCATGTACAAGTACATTATCTTATCTCGTTTTCGTCCTTGAGTCGGCAGACGGTTTTTTCCCTTTCTTTCCGCTGTCATGCATCCCCCGTCACATGTACATTTCGCAGCAAATAAGCAACAAAACTTTTGCTCCCCCGACGGGAATTCACAATTTCCTTGGTCTCTCTCTACTCTCACAAACACACACACACAAATCCCCCAAACGCCCATATGTACTAATAGTAGTTTCTTTTACTTTCTTTTGCCTCTACCACCAGATTCAGCCACCCTGTAACAAGAATGAACATTGCCAAAAGTTTGCCCATTTAAATGAACACACACCAAGTCAGTGGGCTTTGTTTCACTTTACGATGTGCTAGTAATATATATATATATTTTTCAGTTCTCTCTCTCTTTTGCTTTCTCTCTTTCTCTCTCTCTGAAATAAAAAAAAACTTTTTCTCTTGTCAGCCTCAAGTCCGGTTTGAAATTTCAATTTCCTTCAATTCCCCGAGTCTACCAAGAGGAAAGCGATTTCACCTAATTTCCTCGAAAGCAAAAAAATACCAGTCAATATATACCTTTTTGGATTCACATTACTGCACAGTACAAAAACGCTCACCCCCACCAACACGGAATTATAGTGATTCCTCCACGTCCCGTTTCCTTGTCCAATAACATTTCCAAAGCCTTTGTCTACTTTTTGGTGCACTTGCAGGGTTTCGTTGGCTATTCTTATCCTAATGAAAATCGGTGGGTCTGCTGCTGGTCATGTTGGGTTGGTGGAAGTACAAGTATATATTATAGAGCCACATAGTAGTCGTCTTGTGGAGGAGACAGAAAAAAGTACAAGGCTCATATACAGGCAATATATGCGAGGACGGGAGTTGGCATAAAAATCGACCCTTCTTTCCAAAACGTGGCCAAGGGAGAACAAACGGACGTTGAAATGAAGGCTAAGCTTTTTAGATATGGGTGAAGGCGGCGGCGGTATCTTTTGAACGGCTCCTTGTATATATATATATCTATATACTTTCACCAACTGTCTTTTGCAATCAGACACGAATTTCGCGGGATAGGCAAATATGGTTGCTTGCTACCCGGGTTTTGGTAGCGGCGGCGGCGGCAGTGCTAGAGGATTGCTAAGGATGCGGGAGGCGAGGAAAGGCCCAATAACATTCCTTAATATATATCTGGCATGCATTGTAAGGACAGACACTACTGGCGGTGATATCGCTACTTCCACCGTTTTACCCTCTGCCCAAGGGTAGCTTACGAAAGCAAGGAACAAGCCTTTCGATATATATTTTGCTTGGATGTAGCGCTGCTGATTCTACTGCTTGGAACGCTAGTGGAATAGCAGCAGGAGCAGGAGCTCCTCCGGCTTTGATGGTTGGTGGTGGTGGTGGAGCTTTCTTTTGCGATCGCTTAGGGGAGATGCTGCTGGATGGATTGTGTGTACGAGTTTGGATGAGATGGTTGGAATTCCAAGGGAAACCAAGTCGACTCCATGTGTCTCGTTGTACTATTCGGAGTAGGGTGAATATATATATATACAAAAGACAGGGTGAAATAGCTGCTACGCTACGCTACGACAACCGGTAAAAGCTCTGGCCGAGAGAGCCAACTTGTGTGTAGTGGAGGAGGACCAGGAGAAAGCTTATGGAGAGGAGGAAATGCAAGATTCCTTGTATATTGTTGAAATTCCGCGAGTGATACTCACTGGTGGTGGAAGTCAAAGTCGACGACGGAGCTCTCAGTCCGCAAACCCACGAGGACGCTGTGCAAGGGTTGTGGAAGCGGCAGAACAAGTTCGGCTCGAATACAAGCGAGAGCAGCAGTGTATAGGAGCAAAGGAGGACGGACTGGTGGTAGCAGCGTTTCTTGTTTCTTGCCATCATTATATCAGCATCATCATCATCATCATCATCGCTATACTTTGCTCGCCCGTTGTTATCCGGATACCCACTTGTTTTCCGGGAGGTCAGCCAGAAGCCTGCCCTCATCTCATCTGTCGGTGCTCGCTCCTTCCCTTCCCCAACAAACATGGTGAATTGAGGATAAAATTTAAAAGTTTCTCAACAACAAGACATGTGTTTTAGCTCTTGTTCTTGCTGAATTCCCCAAAACCAAAAAGCTTGTCTCCTAATCCAGCCAACCAACCTTAATGAGTCCGATTACCACCCCCATCATTAAGTCGTCATTTCCGTTCACTGATTACACTAATTGAATTCACGTTATCAGATCCCCGTCGTCGTCGTATCAGAAATCAATTAGCAACAACACGCGTGCTTCTCCTTGACTTTCGACGACTATTTACAACAAGTTGAGTGTATAAGAAATATACAGAGCGTTTCAAGTTGCAAAATTCCATCAAAGTGAGTAAGGTGGCTGGCTATTACGGCAAAATTCTACTTGTTTGGTGGCTGTGTTTGTTGTAGTTTGCCGTTAGCCTTTTGGTGGAACATGAGGGTAAATGGTTGTAAATTTGCTACTTCTACTCCAAAGTAAACATTCTTCCGGTGAGTACACACAGTGAGTTTACAAAAAAAGTCTTTTTAAAATTTCTTGTTTCTTCAACTTTCTCATCCTGGCTCGCCTCTTCGTATAGTTATAGTTTTTCTAGCCTGCCGCCCCCAGCCCTTTGATTCCACATGTACACATACCCTCCATACTGTACACACATGCAAGAATTTTTCTTTTCTCTTTGTCGACTCGTTCATGCGTTAATATCCGTCTGAAGAAAGCTTAAACAATTAAAAAAATTCTCCGCTTCCTCTCCTCCCGCCGCCACAAGGAGAAGAAGAGGCTGCTAAGGGAGTTTGCCATATATATATTTTTGGGTTCCCTTCTTCTTTTGCTAACATGTACAAAGTTTCTTGTTCTTCATCAAAAAAAACTGGGCGGGTGGCAGGAGAAATGTGTGGGAAAGAGGGAGCTAATCTCATCCGCCATTTCTTTGTTTTACTACAGTCGGACGGGAACTATTACAACTACTTCTTTGACTTGCGGAGGATGCATACACTTTTACATAATCACTTTCACCATAAGTGGCTCTTAAGAGGGGGGGATGAAAAGCAATAATAAAAATAAGAGAAAAAGAAGGTGGTGGTTAAAAGAGATTTGGCTCCAAAAGCCTTCCTCAAGTAGTACAAAAGTAAAGTCGGCTGCTCCTCCTGAACAAGAAAAAGAGGATGGATAGAAGAGAATATTAATTGATTTTATCCGACCCTCCTCAAACACACATATAATACGCCATGCAAAAGTCGAACATATTATGTACTTGGAAACGTGGTAGTGAAAGTAGGTAGGGGAATCCATGTAGATCCCTGTATATATGTAAGGACGACATTCAACTACTTTCCCTCTTATGCACAGCCCACTTATGTATTTTCAAGAATGATAATTAATTTTTCCAAGAGAAAAAAGTAGAAGAGCCTCTTCTTTGCGCTCATCTGCATGTGGTTTTTTAAAAAGTTGGGAGCCCTATTATTATATAGTACTTGAACCTTTTACGTAAAATGACACTAAAAACTTGAGCTACACCCTGCTGGCGACAAGAAGGTCAACAATGAAACTCGATGAGGGTGGAGGTATCAAGTGGCTCCTGTGTGGCCCAGTAACAAAGCGGTGCTGATGGCCCGCGTTTTAATTTTGAGCCGTCCCCAATTTAGCACTTTGTAATTAATTGAGGAAAAATTAGCAAAAGTTTGTAAACTACGCGGAGAAGGTGAGCAAAGTTTCGGGGAAAGTTTTTAATAAAGATTGACTATGCCGGGATGAGAAAAGTTGTTGTCACTTTTAATGTCTCTGGATGTAAAGGTAGTGGGGGTAACGTTGAAAATTGTTTTTTGAAAGGAAGAGCGGATACCAAAGGACGGACCAAGGGAAGGGACCGCAGGAGAAGTGGGAAACGGCGGTCAAAATCAATACAACAACAGGAAGCCTAGTTTATGGGCCTTGTGTACATGTGGGTTTGTAGTGGGGACCAAATGTGTGAACGGCTTGAGACCTTCTTCCCATGACTTACACTTGGAGGAGCGTTAGCGCTGGCAGCGTAATTCAGTGCTCATAAAATGTACATCAGTAAGCAGGAAGAGAAGGAGCGTCGTCTGTGAGATACTCGCTGGTGGAGAAAAGTTTGAAAATTGCAAAAGAGATTCCAGCCGTCGCCAACTGCCAGGGATGAAGCACTTCCAAATTACCGGCGCAACATGTTCCAAGTAAAAGCAAGAGCAAGAGCAACAACATTATTGACCCTCGACCCAGTAGTAATTTCGCGTCCTCTTCTTGTTGAAAATTGAAGGAAATTAAGCGGCAAATAATTCCATTCTCCAACAACCTTGAAGCTGATAACGAGGACCTGGGCGATGCGCCCTTTACACGGTCCACTTGGCTCCTTTTGATGGAATTTTGATGCCGGCCTTTTCTTCACATTACTCGACGACGTGCTCCTCTTGTGACAATATTTTTTGATGGTCTTGGTGACAAGGGATTTCCGGCCGTGTTGTCGTCGTCGTTGGCGTCCTTGCTTCTTGTTGTTCCTGGCATGTGTGTATTGTTGAACAAGAAAATAATCCTTTTCATCTCGCACCAACCAAAGAACACTGCAGAAAGAACACTCCAAAAGAAAGAAGAAATGGGTGAGACGAGGACGAGTCGGACCCATTTCTGTCGACAATAATATTTTTTGCACCAACTCCCCAATAACTCATGTCTTTTTTATTATTTTGCCTCTAAAAGTTACAAAGTGCTACAACTGCGGGAGCAGCTTCTCTTTCGGTGTCCGCTTTCACAATCCTTCTTCTTCCAAATACTTTTTTACAGCAACAACTCCCGAAAATGTTGAAAAGATAAAGATTGTATGTGTCTACACTGTGAAAGTTTTGTGAATTTTTTCCCTCTGTAACGGAGTCGACTATAAAGACTTGATCCGCTGTGGATACAATGGATTTGTTGTACATGAAAGTATTTCACGGACGTCATGTCTCCCATGGACATTGCAATAATAAGGTTGGTTGTGTGTGAAAGGGTTGCTGCTAAAAGAAGAAGCGGGACAAAGGGGAATTAGTCATAGACGACAAGAAATCCGCAGAACAAGAATTATATCAACAAATAATGCCAACATTGCTGCAGTGCTGTCATAAGCCTTGTGTCTAGCAAGAGCGCCGCCGGAAGATAAAACAAGATAAGAGGGAATGATCATTTCCACAAGATGGAAATAATAATAAAAGGAAATTCTATGTCAGCCAACATGTCACAAGCGCCGCCATGGATCAAGAAAAACCAAGAACTGTGCCGACGAAAAGCTTGAAACTTTCTTCAAGCCCATATCCATTCCATAAGGCTACTACTACTGCAACAAACAATTTTTTGAAAAAAAATAACGTCGCAGCGTCATCGTCTCTCATCTCGCTGATATTGGGACAGATGGCAAAAAATGATTATTTTTCCTCCTAGAACCGTAAGCCAGCTCCCTGCCAGAATGCTGTAGACTTTGAGAAAGTGATAAGGAAAGAGCGACAATAAAAATTCACCGTGGGAACGAGTGGAGACGAATATAGTGTAACAACATGTAAAAATAATAATAAGAGCTTCGGTGGAGAAAGGAACGTGCGACAATAAGCAAAGGACGTGCAGAAACGGATGACAATAATACCAAGGAAATTGCTTGATTTCCACTCGACAATAATAAACAGATAGTTTTGCTACTCTTGTTATATATATATTATAGACTTTGTAATTGATTTCCGGGAGGAGGATTTCATAGTGCTGCGGGATAATTCTTGGAGAGGAAACCTACGATGCTTTTTGTGACAGAATCCTCGTCGTCGTCGTCGTCGTCAAAGTCAAAAAATGTTATTCTTGTTCCAAGGAGCTTTCCCTTCATGAAATTACTCCAGATGACATGAGCTCATGCAAAAGATGCCTGATTTCCTACGTGTCATCCGGAACAAAATCCCTCGGCATTTTACTCAGGTACGTACGTCTCTCTAATGTGAAAAGCCATTTCATTTCCTCAAGGGATTGATTTACTTTAATATTTTACTTTCACTCTCCCTTTTCTTCTTTCCACACACATACACACAAACACACTTGGATTCTCTCACCAGAGGGAGAAAATAGCCTCGAGTAGTAGCAGTACTTCCAACTACGTACACACACACTTATCAGAAACGTGTTTACACAAGAAAGAAAGTACCTTTACCAAGGGACAAAGTCGACAAAATTGCAACGTGATGGGAGCTCTACAGAGAGGAGGCCCGTCTCTGTATTCCATCATGCCCATACATGTGTTTTTGGAGAACCATTTTTTGGTGGCAGTTGGCCATGGACGTTATTTATGTAGCGGGATAAAGAATAATCAAGAATTTTTTACCCACAGGTTTTGGCAACCCTGGCAGTAAGTCTGGGGCCGTTCGCTGCAGGCCTCGGCAAAGGGTACTCGAGCCCTGCGCTAGCGTCCCTTCAAGAGTCACGAAACACCTTTCCAGTCTCTGCTCAAGTAAGTAGCGGCTTTGAAATTCCCTTGAACCAACCCCAGTTTCTTGGGTCAGAGAGGAGCGAAATCCCCGTTTCCGCTTTCCGTCTCTCTGCCCTGAGAACCTAATTAAACTTTATTGATCAAGCGGAAGTTGAGCAAGTTTGCGTGTCCTAAAAAGAAGTTACACATGTTTTTTTTGTTCAACAGGAGGGATCATGGGTGGCGAGTCTTTCCCTACTTGGAGCCATGTTTGGAAGTCTGTTTGGAGGTGTGATGCTTCAGCTGGGGAGAAAAATGTCGTTATTGATTGTCGCCCTCCCGTTTTCGGGATCGTGGCTTTTGACTGTTTTTGCTAAGCGAATTGAATACATGTACTCGACTTCGTTCATTGGAGG
>JAQGBJ010000985.1:0-28469 GCA_034698345.1 Sphaeridia pumilis | reverse complement strand
GTGCTTGAATAAGAATATTGATTGTATATTGTTGCTCGATTCATACATACCTTGGATATCAAATTTACCTGAAAAAATATACCTAAGATTATCATTGTGGTTAATGCGATTAGAAAGTATTTCGGCTGATTTGTGTTAGGACTGCAGTCACGTTACGGTCGATAAGCTATAGTATGGTAGAAAATTTGGAAATTGTGTACCCAAACTGCTGAACAATACAATACCAATGTTATCGATACGTTTACACTACAATTACAGAAACATTGTTAGACGCCATGTTTTTTAGATCCTGTTAATTTATATACTCAAGCAATTAGCAATCTGTTTGAAGTAATGTGTAGTGAAGTAAAAATATACTTTGACTTGACTTCCGACTGGCATTGTTCTCAGTGTAAATCAGACAGAAGCATGACAGAAGATGCACTGCTAGCTTGATAACTCGGTTGTCTTTCGCCTATTATATTCTTGAACTTATGGATCTTTTCTGAAACCCACAATCAATTTATTTTCGACCGGCAGCAGGTACACCGACACTGAATCCGTAAGCGATCGGTAAATCGAGAGGGTCTTTACAATATACATAATGTAGTACTATCAACTCACGGACTTGTCTCACTCACTAGCCGCATTGTTTGCGAAAGTGAAATATATCATAATACAGCAGTCCAAATATATTTCCAAATCATGAAGCAAGAGCAAAAACGCATCTGAAAGCAGACCGTGGAAGAGTTGGACATCTTGATAACATCTTTACGAATTTCGCTAGGTCCTGTAATGCCATCTGTGACAGCCTCACTTTACCAGAATCTAGCTTTCCCGTAGTCAAAAACGGTTCTTTGTGCCGGCAATTGAGTTCTAAGAGTGTATATAAAGGATGGTCCCTTATACTCTTAGAAGAATAAGCGCTAATTTAACGGGCATTTTCCAGAATATTTCAAGCATTAGAAGATTTCGAGATCAGATAAAATGCAGAGCGTTGAAGCTGATATTAATTCATCAAGTTAACTAAATTGATCACACAGGTGCTGTGGTGTAGGATGGAACTTCTAACCGAAGCTATTTTTTCCTTGTGAGTCGTTGCTATCGACCTGGGTTCCATAACCTTCAACTTGCCAGCTAATGACGAACTTCAAACAATTATCTTACTTTTGACTACACATTTGAAACGGTTCAGAATCAAAGCTAGCCATTATACGTAGTAAAACCTTCTAGCTACAACTCTCTCGCAAACTAAAGGTTGAGATCTCTAGCCCCCGCTATGATACCATTGAACAGTAAACTAAGTAAACGGTCCTTCTATGAAGCTGGGATGAGTCAAAATCTGGTTAGCGTACTAAACATTCTAGTTTACGACCTCTCATTTGGAAGAATGTCTCGTATTTCAATAGATTTAGAAGCCATGTTCTAGGAATTCACAGGTCGTTGGTGTTCCACCAGATGAATTAGTAGTGAAGTCGCCTATAATTGGGTCTGCATCTCTATAAAGGAATCCAAATCGGTAACTAAAATTCCCTTGCCTTTCCCAGATGGACGATATAGTTGTCGAAAAAATAGGTAACTATTATGCTGCACGTCTGCCTCTTGTTCGTTTGGCTTAGCTAACCATGCTGATATTCACAATTAATATGTTGAGAAATTTGTCTTTCAAAATCCACGAAAAACTCAAAACGCTTAAGTTTGTCATGTCCCGTTACTACTATGTTTTACTTGACGGGTATTAAGTACAGCAAAATTGGTGTTCTGAAAGTCCCAGTATGTTCAAAAAAGATTTTATTTGAAACCCTTTTTGAATTTCTGGTCAGCGGTCACAGTTTAGAGACGATATCATCATTGAGATGCAAGGACAAACACCAAATGGTTAAGGTGCATTGCACTTAAGCGGTTATTTATTAGTGATTATTCAAGGGATTTTGAACGTTCAACATGAATATCGCTTTCAAGTAATTTTACTTTTAACGAATTTCGATTGCTTTTATTGTTGTGATTCATAAGTTTTAATTCTAGGGCTTGTGTGGGTTTTTCAGGATCATGAACTTGCTTCTCATACCACGATGAAACGATTCAAAGAGTTCTTGTAGTCCTCGTTTCTTACGACAGCGTTGAGGTTGCGCGACATGTAGTAGTAGTAACCGTAGTAGGCAATAGTAGTCACAGATTATGACTTATGACATGTACGCTACAAGAACGATTCCTGAAATGAAAAGGTTCACGAACAGAGGGCGCTGAATTATTTTTGCCAATGTTATTTTCCGATGCTTTCTCCTCCGAAAACATTTTCTCGTACCTGTGTGTCGATTTTTTAGCAATTCTGACAAGCAGACAATTTGAGAAAAAAACGTTTGCTCTGTATATGAAACTCTGATGAACACAACACGGTATTTCTGTCGCATAAGAATAAATTCATGTCAAAATTCTTCGAAATAGGAAAAACAACTTTCACAACTGTGAAGAGATTGATTTTTGAATTAGCTTGTTGAAGAATAGAGATGGTAATTGCATTCAAACTCAAACAGCGATTGAAGGGAACAAGAGATGTAATAGCGAAAGTGCATTGTTGCAGACTGAAGTAAATATGTCAGTTTTTTTTGTGGCGAAATTTCGGTACCAAGTAATTATTTGTTGAATCTGACCGTGAGTTCGAGTTCGATTTGGGTTTTTTAGAATGTTTGATTTGTGGAAAGCAATTTCAACTTTATACTCGAATTAGCAACGATTGAATGTGGCCAATTATTGATGGACATTCAAAAGCGTATTTTTTTCTTGTAGTTGTAGCACGAGAAGAGAAGCAGAGCGGGAGAAGATTATGGATTGAAGAGGTGGAAAGTGATGAGATGAAATTTTCCGACACGCGCGGGCAAGGCCCATTGACGTCCGAAAGTAAGAGACATTCGTATTTAAGAGCCACCATTTGTTAAGGGAACTCTTCAAGAATTATAAAATAGATCCATGATTGAGAGATCTGCAAACATTTTGTGTATTATTTTCTTATTCTCTAACGAATATGAATATGGAACCCTGCGAAGTAACATCTTGAAAAAAAGCAAAGTTGTTTGTTACAAATTTGTCAAAACACACGTGTCTTGGTTTTATTACTCGTTGGCTTTTCATGGGGCGAATACTGCTCGACCACTTGGTTGCAAGTTCGTAATTAAGAACGTTGTCTCGAATTCTTGCGTCTGATCCTATGTCGAGCTGTTTCTGTGTACTTGTCGCAGATCTCACTGGTTGAGTCAGCAGAATTGTAATCTGTCCCGACGTAATTCAATTGCTCTCGGCCCCCAGCTTCCATCAAACAGCTCCAACAAAGATTGTATTTCCAAGTGACACTTTTTTGGTTTTCGAATCTATCTGGCGTACCTTTACTTTGTAACCAGATTGGGGTATGGCCAGCACCCACTGGTTGTATCTACGTCTTCGACGACCGTCTTGGCCTGCCTCATCCACTGAGAGCCCATGTTTAGCCTTGGAGCCGGCAAGATGTAGTAGCTTTAGCTCTGCCTGTAGTAGCCTTTAGGAGTTTGTTACAGACTGAACTAGTGTGTCTCATAAGCAGACGACTGTGTTTGGGCTTTTCCTTTGACCTCATCATCAGTTATTGGGTTAGCTAGCACCCAGGGCCCTTGACCCTTTGGGAAACCTAGTAATATCGCTAAAACTTGTATGCTGTGGCTCATAATTTTTTTTCCAAAGACAATTTCGTTGGGTATCTGAAACTTTTTGCAGTTCATTGGACAGGTGTTAGAAACCTTCTTCTTGGGTTACAACAACTATACAAAGATTGCCATCGTCCAGGAGTAGTCCACATCAAATGGCAGATGGTATCAGCATGTGTTGCTACTAACTTAAAACATCGTTATTGAATCAAACTTGTAGTTGTAATCGCCTCTGATTTGATGTTATATAACTATACATGTCGGCAGTAAATATCATTACTTATACGTCTTTACATAGCACACCTTCGCTACTTCATAGTTTATTTCGCAACTACTGACATCAAAAACGGATATAACCGACGACATTCTTCTGGCGTAACATTGGCCAAAGCATCTCGTCTAAAGCCTATACACTTTGATAAAGTTATGCCAAAATTATGTCTCTTGTTTCCGAATGATAGTTTACAGTGAACTTGAATTTTAGTTTTTACAAAAACCAAGAATCTGAGCTGCGACCTTTTTTACCTCAAGTTTGAATACTGGCAGTGCCGGGTAAAGTAGTGCGAAACCAAACCGGCTAGAAATTACTTTGTTTTACGAATCTTGCTTTTCCCACTAATAGAGGGCTCTGCGAACGGATTTCTTTTCATAAATAACGCTTTACTTCCTACTTACACCCCACGCTTTCTCCCCCGAACACTTTCTCTTGCATCTTTGCGTTTGCTCCAGCCCCGCAACTCTCCACGCAATTCAGTCTTGAACTTTCATAAATAGCAAGCCCACTCGGCAGATCCGTCTCAGATCTCACTTGTTGAGCCTGCAGAACCGTAATCTGTCCCTCCGTAATTCACTTCACTCCTCAGCCCTTCATCTGTTCATCAAACAGCTTTACTACTGCTAGAAACCTTCTCCAAATTCCACTAAAAATGAAGCTCAGCGACCTTCTTCTTGGCATATCAGCAGCCCTGTTGTTCATCACCGTTCAGCCAGGAACCTGCGACCAGGACCATGTGTCCCAAGAAGACCTTTTGTCGTATCTGGGCGGCGACGAAAGTCCTCCGATGAGCGCTGAAGGCGGCGTAACAATCCTAGGCACTGGTGCTGTGGACCCTGCAACAACCCTCGATTGTCATCGAAGGTTGTATTCATATCGAGTAAGTCAATCAATCTTCTCCCTTCAGCATTTATCTTTTTTGTATATATTCAATAATGTTTTTTCCAACTCTTTTTCAGGTGACCAAGACAGACTCAGCCGGACACACTTGCTGGGACAACGTCCACGTCCGAAGCTGCTGGGGCAGATGCGACTCAAACGAAGTAAGTTCAAAGTTGGCGTTCATGCCGTCATGTTCAAGGCTAAAAATTACATTAATTTTTATACCCTTGTTTTACGTCACTTTTTCCAGATTGGCGACTGGAAATTTCCCTACAAGCGGTCCCATCACCCTGTCTGCACCTACGGCTCCCGAGTCGACCGAACCGTAACGTTACGCTACTGCGACGAAGAAGTCGAGCCTGGAACCAACTCGTAAGTTATCGCTAATCACTCCATCGTCTCTTTTTTATAGCTTAACGTTTATTTTGTTACCATCATAAAAACCCGTAACGATTATCTCTTCTTGTCATCACTCAACAAGTTGTCAACAAAAGTTTGTCAGGGCGGGTGTTTTTGTATACGGCAAAAGTTCCGCTCCAGCTCCACATTTTACTTTCCCCCAGCGTGAATTTTCAAAATACAAAACCACTGAGGCATCAAGTCCTAGACACTTAGCAAAAGACGTAATCTTATTTTGTCTCTGTCCATAGGTACACGTTCCAGGAGGCTGAGAGCTGCGTTTGCACCACTTGCAAGTCGTCCGAAGCCAGCTGCGAAGGACTTCGCTACCGCGGCGTTCGCTCCGGATTCCGTAACGTTATTCGGGGGTAAGCTGGAACATGGATTGCGTCAACTGCGGCGTGGGAGGACGTCGTGGTCGTTGAAGAAGCAGTTACATAATTCAGTAGTTTGTACGTAGTACACAGAATGTATCTTCTTTTAGAATCCTAGAAGAAGAGTCCTAGACAACAAGTGTAGATAAATGTTTTTGGTTGGAGAATAATTGTTACAAATATTTACTTTCGGGCGTACAGCAGTAACAGCAATGCTGGCTTTCACCCTGTTCTAATAGCGTCTTTTCAAGTCGATCCAGGATTTTTTCAAAGTCATTTGATGCTATGGCTAAAATTGTTAGCTTTGTCTGAAAAACTCTATTATGTTTTTTGAACCCTTCACGTGATTCGCTTTTTGATTAAAAGGGGAACCGTACACTTGTCAACAATGTAGAAAAAAAGTTACGTAGATTAATAGATTTACAGAGCGAAAAATAGTGGCTGGCTATTCCGCTAGTAAATAATCTCTAAAATCAAGCCTGTAGCTTTGCAGATTCAAAATGTTGTATATACCTAAAAATTTATTGTTCTTTTTGAAACCGATTCACTGCATCAATAAAATCAGACTTGAAATTTTCAACGCATTCTCAAGCCAGCGAAACTAGAATACTTTTTTTGCAGGACGCCCCACTTTCCAAGGAATCCATGCGGTCTCGTCCTTGGTTTAGGCTACGGAAATCTAATTAGTCCAGGTTCCAAATAATACATGAGACGTACTATGTACCTGTACATCAAGCTAAACTTTTGTAAAAATTTGAAGCTCTTGTCTGTAAAAATACCAAGACAAAACCTGAAACAAAAATATCTGAAACCCAAAGAAAGCTCTCTCAATTTACGTGGGTGAATATAAGCATTTATAATGGATGAATGGCAGTATGAAAGTATATGCTCCAGGCTACTACTCATTATTACATATTACAAAATTGGCTCCAAAATGGCAAATGAGATAAGCTGACAAAAGAGGAACAAGATTAATGAAGCCTGACAAAAGCCGCTCATCTGTTCAAGTGCCGGTTTTATTGGATGACTTTATTTATGTACTGACGGAATTGGACTGGAAATTATATTTTTTGGATGCATTTCACAGTTTCGCTGCTACCTGGTGTGTAGTAACGGTGGAACATTTTATTACGTTATTTATATGGAATCGACACAAGCAGGTTAATAGTTTACCAATTACAGAAGAAATTATTCTGACAGTCGATGATACACATCACATCAATCTGAAAACAAAATTACTGAACATAATAGGCAATAGGCTCTAATGTTGATACACATCAATTTGAGACACTCATATCTAATGTAAATTCTAGCCAGCTCTAATAAAATTGACATCAAAACGTGAAACAATCATAATCTCTGCTAACAGCACCAGTAGTATCGATATATTACACTAAAATCTAATAATTACACTAGGGAACTTGGCCAACTCAACTTGAGTTACTCAAGTCCGCTGAAAGCTGTTCTAGAACAATCTGGATGATCTGAAGCTCGCCGTCGTCCTGGGACCACGACAACCAACAAACAACTGTCGTTGATTAGTCCTTTTTGCAATGGTAGCAAGAGCAAGTTTTGGCCGACTTGAACGTGAGTTCGCGCTCTCCCTCGACACACATGACCCGGACGCTCACGTCTTCAGATTCCATTATGTTGCAGCACTGACCCACCGAAGTGATGGCTTGTGATGGATTCGACTGGATCCGCGCCCACGCCGAAGGGACCGCAAACGACTCGCAGTAGCCGCGGCAGGCTGCAAAAGTATATTTCATGAATTTTAATCAACTTGACATTTCCGCCATTTACCAGCCTTGTACATGTCTACGGACGTCAGAAACGTGTGTATCTAATGACATATGACATGAGGCAATTTAGAAAATTTAAAAAATACTTACCGTTCGTTGTAATGGAGAAAGCCATACAATCGGGAATTTCAACTCGTCTCGTGTTCCCTATTAGAAAAGTTCAAAAATATGTTTTAGAACACAAAATCTACAAGAATTAGGACGCACATTTCAAAAATATTTTGTTACACCTGGCGCTAATTTAAGAGGAAAAATAGGAAATGAAATAAAATTCGCATTGCCAATTGGCTAGACGAGTACAAAGTTTCGCCATTAGCTTCCGCTTCAGAACAAAAAGGCGTGTATCGAATTTCGTTAGACGCCGACAGATAAACAATAGCTCATTTCCTGTTTTCTCTACATACGTTTCCAGTTTCCTGCTAATACTCAAAGACATGTACGTTCCTAATGACCGTATGAAATTGTAGGCCAAATCCTACGCTTTTTAGCTGCTTTTAATGAGAGGCAAATTTTAAGGTACAGTTGGGGAAATGTGTCGTTAAAATATGTTCTACTGCATATACACATAATTTGACAAAAATCCAAAAATCCAAGCTTACCAACTCGATGACATCCCGGCCGTTCCCACGCGTGTTTGGCTTCGGTGGATGCTGCCGTTAGAACCACAAACGCTAGCGCCGCTACAATCGTCATCGACGTCATCATGCATTGCCTTCGATCTGTTCCGTTCATTATGTTGTACTTTCTTCCTTTTGTTGTATTGTAAGTTACGTAAGTGTTTGTTGTTGATCGAGTTTTTGTGTCCGCGTGTTGTCACTTGTACTTGTATTCAAGACCTGAAAGAACACATGTAGTTTCCAATCAATTTCGACCTTTTAAGTATATTTTCACAATTTCACGAGACAAATACACAAAAACAGCGTAAACTATAAAGACATAGCCTTGGATTTTGCCAAAAACTTTCCCCTCAATATTGAGCAATTTCGCACTTCCTACTCTAACAAAAGTTTTTGATTGATGAAAAACACGCATCGGAGCTGTCTGAATTCCTCAAGACAGTTTCTTAACATTTTCTATAATTTTTACAGTTTTTGAAACCAGTTGTTTTTGCTTTCAGCAGGTCGTACAACTTTGGACTTGTCGCCACTACTGCCAGCTCCAGTAAATATTTGCCTTCGATATGGACAAGATCAGCGACTGCATTAGCGTAATGGCCTCAAATGATGAGACATTATGAAATGACGTCAGAATATTTTCGACCGCCTTTTTCAAAACACCTGCCGATCAACTCCCCGATAATCCGATAATGGATCAAGATTTTTCAAATTCGCCTACGTCTGCCTATCTAAAAGCGAAGCAAACAAACGCTATATATTTTTGGTGACGTCAGAAACAAGACGAAACCAACCTGAGCATATATTACGTATCTATCTTCCACCAGCTTTTAACGATTTGGCAGTCGCCGCCACACACTAACATAATATTATATGCCTTTTAAGTAAGTGGTGAAAGTTGCGGTAATCAAGTAAACCAAAGGAGACACAAAAGCCGCTCGAAGCCTTCATCGACAGATCTTTTGCCAAGAAAGTAGCAAACTATGCTATGGGAAGCGTGGGTGACATATTCGGAGTAAATATTTTAAGCTTCTCTTCAAAACTGGAATCTCTAGGAACGCCACATTGACACGTACGTAATATTGGGGAAAAGCGTTAAAGTGATTTGACGCCTTCTATTTTGAACGTTGCCTGAGTACAACAGGTGTAACAACTTGCAAGTTTTGCAATTAAGGAAATTGCGACACTTCAACGGTCCAATAGCAGACATAACTAATTTGAAGAATCACACGTGTTTGTTCTAGAAGCGTACTAATTTCTAGATTCTCCAGCTATCAATTACGCTATCAGTGGTATTCAGGTCGAACATGGAGAAATTGCTAAATCTGTTGCGGCTGCGGCTAGTGGAACACAAACCACATTTCCTGGTTCCTGCTGCTATCCGGAATTAAGAATCCCCAAGGGGTGTGAAAGCTAGTAGAACGCGATACCGCCAAAGTGACACTGAACCAATGGGTCAAAGTGTTGATGAAAGCTTCGCAGATTCGACCTCATTTGTTCCAGCCCAGCAACAGTAATTGGGGAAAACAAGAAGAAGACGAAATGTGTATAATTTGTGGAACGAAACGTAGATTACAGGAAGAGGGAAAGAAATAGGGATGAAATATGTGTAGCGAAAGTGTATATTAAATCTACTACTGTCTTTCCAGTTGTAGGTATCTAATATTGCTGTATGCTGCTAACGATAAGGACTAGGACAAAGCAATTTGGCAGATGAAATGTATAGAGAAAAGGCGTTGAATTTCAAGGGACTGATATACTTTCACCATATTAAATTGCCCTTTTTGAAAGGTCTCTAGTGGCTCGTAAATTTCCTGGGATATATGTGCCGTGGAATTTTTTAAAATATTGCCGGAGGGGTCTAACTAATGGACTTCTGCTTATGATGAACTTTAAATTTTTACAAAAATGTATCTAAACTGACCTGGAGATGAGCTGATATTTTTTAAATTTTTAAGTCTCTGAACGTCTATCAAGTTGAAAATTGAGTGGTAAAAAAGTTTCATGTACCTGAACCTCCGGCTATCGTTGTCTCCTCCAGCTTCCACAAATGTGACTTTAGAAACTTGATGGCGACGATGGATTGAGAGAAAGCTGCGGATGATCAAGGGAAGATTGGAGATCCAAAGGGCTGAAGTGTGGATAAAGTTGCCGACGACCAGCGCTCAAAGAATGACAAAGAAGCGCCAGCGACTCGTCCGTTTTGTTCTAGTGGTGAAAGCGGGAGCGGGTGAAACCTGTTGCCGTCACCCTACTTTAGCTACATTGAAATGGCTGAATGCATATGGCTTTTACGCTGACTGGCGAAGGAAAATACGGGGGCGAAGTACGTCGTCAAACTGCTGGATGGGCGGCAGGGCTTCAACCGACTCAATGCCACCTAGCGTTCAACAGAAAAATTAAAGAAACTTGTAGATGCTTGGACCTCGGAGGTTTCAAAGAAACGAGGAACAAAATCAAATTTTAACCACACATTTTAGTTGTAGACGCCATAAAAATCTCGAGAAACTTTTTCAAATACAAGCAATTTCAATATCCGTAAACTTCCGAGATTCTTGCTTCATTCCAGGGTCCACTTGCAAAATCGACGGTTCTTGGAACTCCCAGCTCGTTCGGATCCAATCGCCGTTCACGTTTACTTTGACTTTTCTGTTAACACAAAAAATTACAATTTATATACAATTCCCGTCTGATGTTGTAGCAAAAAAAAATATAATTTCTTACCAGAACAAAGAACCCGAGCTTCTTGATAGATTTCACTATTACCGAGGCTTTGGCGAAAATCTGAGCGTAGGCTAACAAGAGCGAAGAATCAGCGAAAGCAATAGTGATAGAAGTCAATCCTGAAAATTGAAAAAAATATTGTTTGAGACATTTATTTCAAGTGCAATGCGCACTGCACACATTAAATTGAATTTAAAATACCTCTTAAACAAGGCAATATTTTCTCCAAGTCCAATGGATTCCAGTAACGAACTTCGTTCTCATTACTCATCAACACCAAGTGTTCCAGCATACGAAAAGATTTTGCCACTTCCAAGGCCAGTTGACAATCTCCATGGAAATGATGCGAGACGTGCATTACTAGGCGTTTAACGCTTGGCGCCATCTTGTGCAGATTCAGCAGGATCCGATTGTCCGATGCACTGCAGCTGCTGCGTGGCTCCAGTTCGATGGTATGGACGCTTCCAAAAGTTGGTTTGAATTTGGTCGACGGAAAAGTGTCCCTTGGTCCAAACCTGGAGAAGTCCCAATACAGCCGTTTGACGTTCTTAAAAGCTGGGCTCAGAACCAATGATGACAGACTCCAGGTTCCAGTATTGGCGGAGGTTATAGACATGAAGTCGAGGTGTTTAGTAATCCCGGGGGTCTCTTCCAGCATTTTTAGAACGTTCGAGTTGATCGGTGTAATCATCGACTTCAGCTTGACTTGACTTAGCAATATGCTCACGAATTGTTGGACGGCGGGAGAATCCAAATAATGTATAGCAGGACTGTAAAAATTGAGAAAATGTAATCAGTTTTCAAAACTTTAGAAGATTACACAAGGATATCCAACTTACCTGATCTCAACTTTCCAGCTGGGCAACTTCTTAGTATTGACATCTTCGCGTTCGGTATTTTGAGTGATAGTCACGTTCATCTTGGAATAACGGGTAGATTGGTACTTCTTCACACATAACTGGAACGTCTGAAACATGACATGATCAGTGTTTACATGTTTACCATTTAATTTTTCGAAACTGTAAGTTAGGCTTACGGTCAAACTGGTACAAACTGAAAATACGTCAGTCACGATCTGATCCAAGGTACCGGGCACTTCATTCTGGAAGGAACTGTACCATAGCTCGAATTCGACCAGCCTCAAATTTCCATTTTCAGAAGCCACTTTCTTGAAGTCTATGTCAGCGTATGACGGCGAAACAACCAGAGTATGATTTTCAGAAAATGCAATCTTGAGAGAGACCAAGTTTTTGAGTTTTCTGAGAATCTGGTTTCCAGTAGACATCCAGTCTCCCACGGTCATGCATTGGGAGAGTTCCAGAGTCGTCATGTTCGAGGCCCAATCCAGACCCACAACCAAGGCGAAGAACAAGGCAGAGTTGTGTTTCCGTTGTCGCTGTCGGCAGTTGGGGCCATGAGGTCCAAGCGCGAACCGGATTTTGTCTTGTGGAAACTTATGGAAGTTGTTCAGCAAGTTTTTCTTTTGGATTTGTTGACTGAAAGCTACTGAGCACGTTGTAGGGTCGTTCTTTTTTAGGTTGACAATTCGAAGGCGGCGTTTAACGTACAGGTCAGCTACTGAGCGCCATTGCCTGGAGACGCAGCGAGCATTGGACAGCGATGTGGGGTCCAGATAGCCAAGGACGTAATCGATGACCTAAAAACATGATTAAAAGCTGCATTGAAGTTAACTGAAAGTTTATGATGCTTTGATTACGGCATGACGTTGCATTACGGTTCAAACTGTTACAAGGAAAATATTACCTCTGGTGGCAGACTTCTTTGGTGACTTTGGTCCATTTTCTCTACCGCAGTAACGAAATGCCGATTAAGGAACGTCGATGTAGATTACAATTAAGGTTTATAGTTCAAGTTTTTCAGAACTATAAACTAACTGGAATTGATAATCTGAAAAAATGTTTATACTTTGAGTCACGGAACCTGTAACTTCAAAGTAACTTTCGGTTCAATGTTATTGTTGTGGTGAGCACGGCATGCTGGATCCTTTTGAATTCTCCTTGTGGAAGACGAAACGTTCTCTTCGTTTACTGGCCATAGAGTTTGAGCCATTGAGCGTAACAGGAGAAAAGCGCGTAAAGTCAAGTTTTCTCTGTGTCACGCAAATTTTGTAAACATGAAGGCTGTTGACAAATCTCTATGCTCTAATTTTATTGATCTGTGTTCATTTTAATGGACAATTAAACTCCATCAGTTTGTTAAATTAGTAGGATTAGCCTCGATCCACAGTAGATGTGTGTAACGGAACTTGCGGGAGATATTTTTCCATTAGGTTGAGGGGAATGACGATAGATTTCGAGTGTTTCATGTGTTTCTAAAACATGTGTTAAGGTGAATTTTTTGAAATGTGGTAGTGATACTGCGTGATTCCATTCGAGGCTCGAAGGGGAAGACTGGCGAATGTTTGTTGATGTACAAGCAGGTGAGTTTGATTGTATGTTTATTTCATGGTTAATGAAGAGAAACGGCAAAGTCTGCTAAAGTGGGTAATGCTGCTAAGATATTTGATATGTTGAAGGTGAGAAGAAGTGATATAGATGGTAGTCAAATGTTGAATCTTGGCGTTGACTCGTACCAAGTTTCTCCAATCATTTCAAGTTTTCGGCGTCAAGTCAGAGTTGAAATGGCACTAATGGAAATGTCACCGTTTTACAGGTGGTACATCAGCTGTAGACTTGTGATAGAAGAACGGGAGAGACTTGTCGCCAGAATGAACGAAAAAGCGGTGGATTGGTCGGTTTACTCGTGTGCTCAAAACTTATCGGCGATATTGAATGACCCGAATCGGGGTAAACAGGTAGGTTTGGGTCTTCCAAAGTAACAGTTCTAACTGCTGCTGGTGAATGTAATGACAAATGATGTATTTTTATGTCATGTATTGCAGAAAGACTTTTTTACAAAAACATGGGGCGAAAGTTTTGTAGATACCGCACCGATTCCATCATCAGCTGCTCTGGAGGATGTCCCAAATGCCTATTTTGCGCCATATTGTAGAAAATTACTGAAGGTAACAACGCACTTGCATACTAAACCGTAGAAATCTGTAAAAAAGCTAATTTTTGTTTGTGCATGTTGACAGAGATACCGAAGACTGCAAGAACGAAAGTCATCAAGTGCACTTCCTCAAGTGCAGGATCCTCTGCACCCATTCTTTCCACAACTAACGTCTAGAGAGAACAAACTCATCAAGCCGGAAACTAGCCCCATACCAAAGATTTACTTTAATCCGAATTTCACCTTAACCAGTACAGAGACGTTCCGGGAAGTGTTTTCAGTGGATTCAGAGACTCTACCACCAAGATCTATACAAGTATGATGTGATCCATGAATTATACTTCGAGTATGTGATGGTACTTGCATCGAACCATAATACTGCATGGTTTTCTAGGATAAACTGAGTCACTACCTGGACTTGGTTGAAGTTGGCCTTGCGCAGCAAATCAGCAAGAAATCATCCGCTTTCTTTTCAGCTGTCTCGACTCAAGACAAGGTCGCGGAAAAAGTCACTCAAGCTTTATCATGTGTTCAACAAATTAAGTAAGGTGTTTGTTTCTAAAAGATGACCATCACTCGTTAGAATTATATGGTTTCATATGCTTCTTCTTAACAGGAAAGAATTGAAGAATGTCAAGGAAGATCATGTCAAGGTTCCTCTGCAAATAGTCAGTTCAGCTAGGAAGCAACACAACTTGCATGTGTTACATCAGAAGGTAATCAGAGTTCATGAAAACCATTGGATGCTATTTTCAGTTCTTCTAACAGCTGTTTGATTAAAGCTACAATTGATGTCAACTATCCATCAAGCTCAAAGAGCTATTCAATCGTTGCTTGGAAACTCGGACTACGTGGGTGCTTTGGACTTGATCTCTACGACGCAGGAAGTTTTGAAACAAGAGCTACAGGGTCTTGTATCGTTCAGGTGAGTATCCACATTTACTTAATGAGAAAATTATGCAATTGCGTAAGCTAAACTACTTTTGTGTTTTCAGGCATCTTGATTCACAATTAGTAGAAATTAGAGGTGCTATTGAGAAAATGCTTCGGGCTGACCTTGAAAGAAACTTATCTGCAGATCTCAATCGACCAATCGAGCAAATGGATTCTCTACTTGACAAAGTATGTATAGAAGTTTGTGTAACATTGACAGTTGTGAATTATTCAGAATGACTTAATTACTGTCTTTCAGGATCGATTGGTATCCATAATTTTGGGATATTTAAGACTGGGAAACGTCGCACCTGTAGTCACGGTACTGGCGAAGGAAATCAACACGGCCATGACCGCGACCGGGAAGCAAACTATAATAGAGGCTGTTTCCGAATCAGACTCGAAATCAGACACTTTTATTGGAAGCAATTCTGTCCAAATGGCCATTCCTCACTTAACGTCTGAGCTGTGGATTCGCATGATATCGCAATTAGGAGAACGATTAGTTTTACTACTGCAGCACATAAGGGTTGGTGCAGTTTTACATGTTACTTGATTGCAGCTAAATGTAAGTAAGTACTAATTTAGTTTTACTTTGTAGGATGTGATACTTCTGTTCCAGTCAATAGCTAGCAGTGCAGCTGGAAATTCAGCCGATGAACTAAATGGTTACATGTAAGTGTTGCAGTTTTTATCACAGCTTGTGAATGTAGTAGGTTCCCAGAAAAAGTAAATAGTGCATAACTAATTTTGACTGTTTTGGTTCAAGAAACGACTCGGAAGAACCAATCATATCAGCTGAAACTTATACCAATTTTCTGGCGGAGCTTGCAAATCAGTTGGAGAAAACTACAGCAACTGCAGATGAAAAGTTTACGTTTATCTTCCGTTACCGAAAAACATGGCTGCATAGACAAGAATTTGTTGCAACATTAGAGGTATGAAACCTTCAAAATGATTACTTCGTAGTGCCAGGATGTTATTTTATATGATTCTTTGTTACAGGCTGTTCGTATTTTTGTATCCAACCTGGAAGACTTTGCTAGTAGCCTGAGCAATGAAACAACTCAGAAGGTCATCAGATATACGGCTATGTCAGAAATGAAGATCCAAACTACAGAATACTTCCGGTTATTTCATCAGAAGGAAACCGAAATTGTCAATATGTCTCTAGACAGGGAAAAGTGGAAGGTGGCTCCATTATCAAAAGTCATGGTATATTGCCCAGCGGTTGACATTGAAGGATTACTCAAGTTTGTGGCAACAGCTCATTCACCTACACACGTGGAATCAAATAGCGAGAAAAGGGAGAACATTGATTCGAAAATTGAATCCAACGGTTCCGTTGAAGGCGTTGCGAAGGAATCCACCAGAGATACTTCCGTTCCTAGTAATCTGAAGGTTCAAAAGCAAGATAAGAATGAGGAGGATGAGTTGGAAGATGTTAAGACTGCGGAAATATTTTTCATTCTAATGCGTGTGATAGCCGAGTATACACACTTAGTCAACGTAACGAATAGTGCTGAGATAGTTTTAGGATGTGTTGACTTGTTACGCAATGCAAATGCTAGAATAGCACATTTAGTTTTAGGAGCAGGCGCTGTAGAACTGAAACTTTGTAAGTCTATAACGGTTGCCAATTTGGCTGTGGTTGTGAGGGGCCTTTGTCTTCTTTCGTCAGTTCTTCCGGGAATCAAGACACTGTTCAGAGATGCACTGCCGTCTAAGAATCATCACTTGGTAAGCAACTTACCAACTAGTTTATTAACTAGTAAGCAATGCCATTAACAATTTTCTTTATTGTACTCCAGCTGAAGCACGTAGAAGCCGTAACCCAAGAAATCTATCGTCATTCCGAAGATGTTGAAAGCAAAATGATCACCATAGTGGGAGATGTAATCGACGCAGAGCTAAAGAATTGGGAAGCAAAACCACCCGTTCCGTCTCCAGCCATGAACAATGTTGCCAAAAGTATTGGCAAGTTCCGTGAAGCCATCGGCCCTGTCTTGACAGAGAAGCAAGTTAGTCAAGTCAAAGCCAATCACATATCCTGAAATGTTACTACTGGAAGCTTCATATAATGTTTTTTTCACAGATATCAAACTTGTTCATACGAGTAGACAAGGTGTTCAAATCCAAACTGAAGGAGCGCATCGCTAGTCTTGGCATTCTTCGGGATGGAGGTCCTCGCCATGGGTAAGGTTTTGATTGAGAATACGACAGCATTTAGCAGCAATACGATAGCAATTTTGAGTCAATTGGATCCTAATACTGTCTTTGGTGTCACAGAGCCGTCACTTCAGAAATGATGCACTACGCCGAAAACTTACGAAAACTTAACGTCTTACCCGCAAATGTGATATCAAACGCAGGACTGACTCACGAGTTGTGGTCAACGACCAAATCCTAGCCATGTAATGCTATGCATCGAAGTTACCCTGTTTATTAGTTTATTCCGGGTGAATAGTCATTCCCTTAGCTAAATCATGCCCATTCCTTGAATTCATCCTTATAGCGTAAACGGATCCTATGATTTTGTCCAATGGTTCATTTTTGTTTCAGAAGGTGCTATTTATCTACTTTGTACACAACAGAACGCATTCGAAGTAAAGACACGAAGAACATATAGTCGCTAAGTTTGTTTCGACGCTGTTTAGTGTAATGTACTTTTCTCAGTCAGTATAAGGTACTAGGTACTTAAAATTTTGTTGTTAATTTTTCAGAATCTTTAGTCCCGTATACTTAAAAACTTGTGTTCCCTTCGTACTATGGTCTATGCTGATGCTGCTGTTGCTGTTGTTGCTGCTGCTGAAGGACCAAAAGTCTTTGACGCTTTTCTTCCATCAACCTTTCTCGATGCTGATGTATGTAATCTTGAATGTTGGGCAGTCCCATGATGACACAGGCAGACAAGGCTGATCGATAGATGTTCATATCAGTAGCTTCATACCATTCGTTAGCCCTCTCATCGTAGCACTCAACATGGTAGATGGTCGTAACGCCATTGAAACCTCCAATGCAAAAGATCATGTCGTCAATAACTTCGATAGCAAAGTTGCTCCTCGGGTTGTACATGTCCGGAATCGAACTCCAGGTGTTGTCGTCAGGGCAGTATTTTTCACCGCTACACATCCTGGAAATACCATTGAAGCCTCCCACCACGTAGAGGCTGTCATGGTAAGCAATGCAAGAAACTCCAGATCTTCGGTTCCGCATCGGTGGCAGAACAGTCCATTGGTTTGTCTCTGGATCGTAGACTTCAGCAGTGTTGAGGCATTCGGTGCCGTTGAAGCCGCCAGTGATGTATATCTTTCCTATAGATTATTTTCATTCAAGTATCAAGCATAATTAAACCCTTCGGATTTCAGAACTTCAAATCACCCTTTAACGTAGTTGCGCATGCGTCAGAACGCTGCGCGTTCATCGGAGCAACCATGGTCCATTGGTTAGCTACAGGATCGTAGCGCTCAGCAGTGTTTTGGCGATGATGTCCATCGTAGCCGCCCATTGCATAAATCTGGCCTCCCAACAGTGCTACAGCAACATAGCACCGTCTCGAATGCATTGGAGCCAAGTCTCGCCAGGTCTTCGTTACAGCATTGAAAGCGCGGCAAGAGTTGAAGTAGTCGACACCGTCGAAGCCGCCAACAATCACGATTTCATGGCCCAATGCGATTGTTCCGTGATATGCTCGAGGTCCTGCAAGTCAACAATGTCCATTTAATTCCATTGCGAAGCCAATTTTTGGAAGAAGTACTTACCTTGAGTATCCACTTCTTCAACTTTAATCCACCGATCAGCTCTGGTGTCGTAGGTCTCAATGAAGCTTGTGGGCGAACCTGGAACAAATCTCATAAATTTTGAACTTCGCGGCTCAAAATCTGCTAAAGTGCCTTACCTCCAGACCATCCTCCAATGGCAAACAGTACTTCGTGCGGAATCCTCGGTCTTGCAATTTCAGGAGTTGGGATTTCACCATCTCTCTCAGTGATCACTTCCAAATCGTACAGGAACCTCAGCGTTTCAATGACAGCTGGTCTACAGCCTTCATTCCCGTGAACGTACGGATGGTCCTTGACATGTTCCATAAAGTACTGCGTTTCCATCAGCCCCGTTCGGATCTTCGACAGCAACTCCACAATACAAGGCTTCCGCTCCTCTTCAGCGTGTTGAATCCAACGAAGTGCTGCCTCCCACACAACTTCTTCGTTCTTTACATTGAGCTTATCGTCACCAAAAATCGACAGCACTTCTTCGACCGGAAGTTCTAGAAGCTCATCGCTTGTGCTTGAGATTTCAGCAAAGTTTCGCATGAGGTGTGTTTCTGCAGCATTCAATAGTTTGAAGCAAAACAAGGATCTGCAATTCCAAAATTTTTTCATCAAAACTATCAGAATTAGCCGAAGATTCTGTAGCTTTCTTTTTTACTTCGCAAAAGTCCTGATTCCAACACAGTTACTATGATCGATCTGAGTTTCGATGAAGTCACAGCAAGTGTTCTTCAGGTTCACTATTCCGAGGTAGTCTGCAGCTTGAACAACCTGAAAACATCAAATCCAATTCATTTCTGTCTTTGCAACTTACGAACTTCGTTATGACGTTCAAATTACCGGACAAACGTTATTTTCGCAAATGGAAATACACCTCGAGTACATGAAATCCAAGAGGAACTTGAGCATATCTGCCGAAATGTTCTTGATTGTGACATCCGTCACTTGCTCAATATGAAGCGTTGTGGTGAAAAGAGCCCTAAAAATACAGTTCAAAAAATGATCTACTTCAAAACCAATACCTCAACTCCACTCACCGGAAGTACTCCGAATTTCCGACGAGAACGACGCGGTGAACGGAAAAGACTCCTCCGTCGTCAGTCCGAAGTATGGCGTCGCAGAAGTCTCCATTTTGGTACATGTGGTACAACGACGAAAACGTTCGTCTTGCGTTGTCCGCCGAAGTGAAGCTGATACAGCTTCCTCGGCATTCTGGAGAGCATTTCGGGTACTGAAATTTCAGACAATTATTTGACCAATTTTTCATGGATTTTATAGTTCCAACTACTGGGCCTACACTTACGTCATCTTGGCAGGCTTCTACAAGATGGTCGCCGCTGCTACTATTTTGAACAGCGGCAGCGACCTCACATGAGTGGATTTCGGCTTCGCATTCTCGTAAATGGTTGTTGTTGTTTTCAGGACAGAATTCGATGCAATCACTTGAAGTGTTAATGGGTTCGATAATACTGGGAGAATTGTTAAAACTGTTGCTGTCAGACATATTTTTCACCTATAGCTAATTTCCGAAAATGAATGTTACTTAAGCATATTTGTACATTTCCGCGCTGTTCAACGAGAAAATGAAGCCACATGAATTCCATGTCCTTGGCTACAGCTCAAATTCACCAAAAGCTAAAGATGTAGAGAATTTAAAATCAGAAATGTAATTTCAGAATATGTTACTATAGCAAAAGCTGATTGAAGGCAAGTTGCCACCACATTCTTGCAGAAGGCCTACAGATTTGAAGCATTTCGATACAGGAACGTTGCATCAACTTTTCTTTAATCCGGCTCATATTTCCCCGAACACCTTAATGAAACAAATAGCACGAGTTTGACATTTTAAATTATTCACAACAATTACATTTCTTTTGACCCATCACGATTTGGGGACCGTGTGTATAAATGCATCCAAGCTGCATCTGCCACATTATTAACGTTGCTGATTTAACATGAAATAAATAATCATCTAGATCTAATACGATCACCAAAAGTTACAACTTCCATTAGTAGCGGACCATCAAAGGAATACTGACCGAGTGTCCCCTTAATGCATCACTTCAGTAAAAACTCTTAGGGAGATTACATTATACTTTTCAAACAGAACGGCTATTGCAATCCGATTGCTAAACATTTGTCTACGTCGACAGTGACTGATTATTTAGGGACCATTAATTACATACATCTACAGAACTAACTAGCAAAACTATTCCTCGTTGTGTGGAACATAAAATAGCATCTGTTGTAGTCTATTGTGATTCAACTATACTGCACGGTTTAACATCACGAAACGGGAATTTTGTAGCATCATTTAAACTAATAAAACAGCAAAGGCCATAATCACATGCATCCTGGGAATCCTGGGTTCTAACAGGTGCCCAATTCATACTATATCGAGCTCTCTCAGCTACACTCCTTACATACAGCAATACAAATGTCTTTTAACGTCTTGAACAATACTAGAGAATAACGTTAGTAAATATTATGATGATTAGTTAGTTTCAGATTGGGCTTGAGCTAAAACAGGTATGGGACCTCCAGCAGGTGCTGGTGTGAGGAAACTCAATGAACCAGAGTCTTCAGCAGGACCCGAGGAAGGACTTGGAATGAACAAATTGGGCACCATCGGTGGGGCTCCGGCTCCAGGTGTGGATAATGGAGGGCCTCCCATCGGAGGAGCGTTTCCGTTACCCATTCCACCAGGCTTTCCGGTAGCGTTTGGGTTGAGTACGTCTACGTAACGACCTGTTAGAAATGCCCATTCGCTATTAGTCATGACATACTATATGAGAATGGCAAAAATTCTGTATCTTGGACACTTGCCCCTGTTTTTGCTCAGCTTGTATTTGTTCCCAGCTGACCCGTTGGGCATCAATGGGGCACCCATGCCGCCGCTGGGGGTGCTTCCTGGACCCATGCCTGCACCCATGGACATTGGCTGCTGTTGTTGCGGTTGCTGCATGGGATTCGGATTCATCCCAGGTTGATTCATAGGCACATTAGGTAAACTAGTAGGATTTGGTGGACCCATGGGTTGGTTTCCCATTTGTGATGGAATCATCGAAGGAGGACCGCTCTGCTGGAACTGCGGTGTCTGCAACATCATTGGCGGTGGGGCCATTCCAGGCTGACCGTTCATCATCGCTCCTTTGGACAAATCAAAATCAGTTGGTGGTGGACCTTTGGGCCCTGATGAATCATCCTCATCTTCTTGTGTGTTGACCCATCGCTTCAGATTCGGGTCATACACGATAGACTTGTCGGTATCATCAGGTAAAATCATCTGGTTTGGGCCCTTGGCACCCCACTTAAATGGCCACCAGCCCTTTTTCTGCTCCTTACTTTCGTTCTCTTTGGACGACTTCTTTTCTTTCTTGGTAGCACCTTCCAATTGTTTATTCTCCGCGGCAGAGTTTGGAGCAGGATGGTTTTGACTTTGGCCCCAATTGTTCATGGGTGGAGGCTGATTGTAGATGTTTTCCTGTAAAGAACAAAATATTCGATTAACATGTGCGAACAGAACACTTGTGGAATTTTCAACACAGCGAAAGCTCGTATATAATGCAATCCTCAAAATAAAACAGCTGTTACGGCACGTTGCAAACTAAAGATGAAAAAGCCAAATGATGAACCTAAAAAATTCCTTCCACGATCATGCTGAGTGAGCAAAATACAACGGCTATTGAACAGCACATATCTGGAAATACCTTTTTTAGCTTTCCGAAATTATCAGAACCGGCTGAATTAGTTTGAGGAACTTGAGCGTTTGCATGAGGATCAGATGAGTGGAAGCTATTATCGCCTATACTATTTCCGCTATAAAAGCTGGCATGATCTTCACACATGCGGCCGTCAGTGCAACAATGCCTGTCTATCTGAAAAGTCTTGTTACCGCCTACATTTATCGCAGGTCTTGCTGAAGTGGTTTTTGGTATTGAAAAAGGCTCATCGATTGGAAAAGTGTTACTGAATTGCAGTCCTCCTTCCGACGAAGCTGTATTAATCTGTCTATCGAAGCTAGGCGGTTCATTCCAATGTTTGCCGACATGAACATGCTTGTTTCGATATTCAATTTTTCTAATATTCTGTCGCTGGTTCTCTTGCACAATATTCATTGAAGGCTCTTCTTTAATTGTAGATGCAACTCCTCTTCGCTGCCGAGGTTGCAATGGATGACTGAAAGGGTTCTCATCAAATTCTGAGCTTGTTTGAAATTCGCTTTCTTCATTTTCTACCTCTTCCCCATCATCCTCATCTGCACTGCCGTCAGGCTCGTCCTCATAATCTTCGTCTTCAAACCGTACTGATTTCTTCTTAACACATCCGGACAGCAGGCAAGATAAATGTTTACAAATCATTGAATATTCATAGTATGATGGCTATTTCACGTGCACGCATAATCAATTTTGCACAAGAATCACTTTACCGGAATCCTCAGTCAGTTAAATATTTACCTTATTCCCCATATTGACACCACCAAAAGCTCCAGGAGGCTGGTTGTCTGAAGAACCTTGATGAGATTGTCCATAATTGTAATTCATGTTGTCAGGCCTGGAGGGGATGTAATTGTTGTTGTCGTTGGAATACATCCCTACAATCAGAAACAAAATTACAACGTCTTAATCATAGTTAACACAATGGAAACATTCAATGGTGTCTCACCAGGATTCGACTGTGGAACGAACTGGTTCTGATGGAACCCTTGCTGTTGTTGGGGTTCTGACTGCTGATGTTGATAAGGCATGGAAACTTCAGAGTTGATAGGAGTGAACTGTGATGGCCCGCTTTGGGCAGGGCCGTTATCAGGTTGACCCCCGATATCACCTTGAGGATTGTACATAGGCACCATCGGCGGGGCTTGCTGCTGCTGCTGTCCAAGAGTATTCTGAGGAGCAAATGCTGAGGGGCCTTCGCCAGGAGTCAATACAGGGGCACTGTAGGGATTGTATTCTGGTAGGGTGGCCGCAGGCTGATCGTAACTCTGGACTTGATTGTTGACAGGTTCAAGCACTGGTCTATATTCTTCGGCAATAGCACCAGCCACAGCACTATCGGCGTTAGAGAATCTTCGTTCAGACGCTGAATCCGATGCAGAAATGGACTCCAGTCTTCTCATAGAAGGATTGCTAAGCTCGTTACGTAAGTCTTGAATCCACTTTGGCTCCACTCCATTGTTTGATTGGTCCACGTTGATTAAACGCTCAGATATTTCCAAAACGGAAGATTTTAAGACACTAACGTCGATTTCTGCACTTCTTTGGCTTGTGTGTTGGAACTTGGTTGCAATTTCTTCACAATAAGAGAAGGCTTCTTCGGCAAATCCTAAACTGAGTAGCGTTTTGGCGTATTCGAACTTGCTTTGGATAAAGTGCAATCCTAGTGTGAAATTAGGTTCAGATAACGACAAGGCGAATTCGTAGATTTCAGTCATTTGAGTAGCTTCAATGATGTTTTTCCTAGATTCGCAGTAGCCTAGTAGAATTCCTAACTTGGAGGATGGAGAGAATTCTTGTTTTCCCATGAGGTAGCAGAATTGCGCGGCATAAACCAGCCCCTTGTGAGCTGAAAATGAGTCATGTCAACATTCAACGTCTGGATACATTGTACACAAGGCAAAACCGCAATTAAACATACCTAGAGTATCACCCATTCTTGTCAATGATTTAACCTCAACATCTGGTCTGACGCCTGCATTAGAGAGAATCATCGCCAAGTGCGGTTTCCAGTCCCCAAAAGAATCCTCACAGCAGCTCTACGATAAAACGATTAATGATATTCGAGCTTCAAATTCATCAGAATTCAAACTTCATTTTTGATGCCTTACGTTTGCGGATGCAGGCTGCTTGCCGCTGAGCAACTGGTAGAAAGTCTGAAGCGGATGATTGAAAGCTATACAGTTTGCGAATCTTGCGAGAACATTGCCATACGTTCTTTCATCCATTTTGGTTGCCAAGAATAACGCATGACCCCATAAACCGCAGTCCATAGCGTATTCTGAAATTACCATTATAATCATTAGTACCTTGTAACGATGGAGATGTCGGAATTATGTAACTATTTCGGCTTACTTAAAGCATCTTTTTTATGTCCGTAAAGTAAAAGTTCGCAGAATTTCTCAGTCGCCTTTGAGTCCGGAACTTTTTTTGTAGAACTAGAGTCTTCCTCTTCTTCATCTTCAGCAATTTCTTCTTGCTCATCCGAACTTCCAATTATATCTTCTACGCTTCGACCTCCAGATCCACCCTTGTCACCTACTAACAATTCTGCTATATCGCTTCCGACAACATTCTGCAGAAAATTAATAACCACCGTTACTTTTATACAACAACATTTCAAGGCCAACTAAAACTCAAACTCACCCCATTTTGGCGGAGCAGTAATATCAACAGCTCCCACAATAACAGAAAATTATCTTTATCTTCTAGATCAGCATTGGACTGAGCTTCCTTCACCTTTTTCTGACAGAAGGATATTACTTTGTTCTTGTGTGTTGTTCCCCTAGAAATCAAACAATTGCATTAGCTAACTCACAACAGGAGATTGAAATTGCCATTGTAACACTGTCTAAACATGACTTACTTGATTAAAGGCCCTGGAAATATTTCAACTTCTTTGTACTCCGGCAAATGGCTTACAAGTGATTTGATAGAAATGATCTCGATGGTCGTCCCTTGTTTGATGCGTATAAGTCGACCAAGCGGTGTCAATAGACCTGAAGAACACAGCATGAAAGTTATTTCGATTTTCAAGCATCCATGATAGACAATTGTGCTGAAGTCAAACACACCTAAGTTATGAGCAGAACTAAATTTCAACGGTGTGGTGCGCTGCGGCTCAGGTTCAGGACTTTCACGATAATGCGAATCATGTGGAATGGACTTGAAAGTATACTCAGGGTCTTGATTAATTGAAGGAGTTTGTGCAGTCGAAGGGCCATTGTTGTATGCCGGCATGCCTTGCTGGTAGTACCTACTTAGCTCCTCGGTTACAGAACTCCGACCTAAAACCACACAAGGCAATTTTTATTAGTTACTCATTACACAACATCCATTGCATCCCAACACCAGAACCCATTCGCGATAACTCCATCACATCTAAAGTGCACCTCCAAGCAGACCGACTCTACCGTGCTTCGTTTAAAACAACCTCTCACTTTTGACACTTACCAAGATCTATAAAATCCATTAGTAGCAGCATGCAAAATTGAAATTTTGGGATTAGTTTCTTTAGTACCACATTCATGTTGGTTAAAACCACTTGATCATGCTTCGCGCTCGGTCCATACTTTACATTCTTTCCTTTAAACATCACGTCCCACTTATTTCAAACTCACCGGAATGTGTTCCTCGTTCCCCGACAGGCTCGTTATACATCGACCTGTTCGAACTAGCTGGACCGTACATCCCCGGATAAGGCCCCGGCCCCATCGACGGCGGTCCACCGCCATAAGGGAATGGAAGACTGGGCTCAGGTACTCTTGTTGGATTAAGTCTGTGCGCCTGGTACTGTTCATACCAGTGCCTATACCCCACAGGATCTTCCACCCTGAATCTTTCCAAGATTTCCTTCATGCCCTGATGCTTCTTCGTCACCCGTTGTGGAGGTTGCGTTCCGTATCCACCTGCTAATACACAAACATTCAAGTACTCTTTCTCGAACCCATTGTACCGACAAAACTCATATCAAAAACCTACCAACGGGTCCAGCACCATAACCGCCTCCCATGTAATACGGATCAGGGTACCCCCGGTACGGTGGATACCGATGTTGTGGCTGATAATACGGGTCAGCACCGCCATAACCATAAGCACCGTTCATGCTCCGGTATCCAGGATCTCTGTACGAATCGTTCCTGGACCTTCCACCAGAAGAACTAACATTATGAGCAGACGCTTCTCCAACAGCTGCTTGAGAATTTCGGTGTCTAGATCTTCCACTACTTCCATGGTGATGACTGTAATCTGCTCCTCCAACGTCCCGATCTCGTTCACGACCGTAGAAGCTCCCTCTAGAAATCGGTCTTGATGCCGGCGCCGCTGTATTTACAATTCCACTCACGTTCGCCCCATCATTTTCACCTTCAGCCGCTCCATCCAGGTCATCAGTTCTTTCATTATTTTCTGTAACAAGGTCAATCAATCAAACACCTGATTAGTATACCTGTGTATTTCAATCCGTAAGTTTAAAGTAGGACATGAAGCAACAGGAGGAACCGGCACGATCCAACGGCTTTGAATACACAATTTCAAGACTCTTTTCAACCTTAACCAGTATTTAAACCAGTCCACAAGATAAACCACAATGAGGAAATGAGCCATAAAATCCAATTAGACTATAAACTTACCATTAGTTTGTCCTTCAGCCCAGCGAGAATCTTGTGTTGGATTGAACGACATGATCTTTTGACGTTAAAATGTTCGCTTCTACCTTAATTTTAACACCATTCGGACGATCTTCAACTGTTATTTTTTGACAGATGCGAATAACAGTTGGACAAAATTCGCACTCTTTAGAAACCGTCTACATATGTCTGTGATTTACTTAAAAAATCTGCTGATCTTTCTCACAAGTGGACAATTCACCAAGATGCGCAAACACAATGCTAAAATCCTATCTCTTCTGTACACAAGTAAAAGTCTGTCAGCTGATGCTGTTCAAAGTTAAGGCGGCAAAATTTAAAAAAAGCTTCAATCGTTAATGCCTTCACAGTTGTTTCTAAACTCTATGGTCTTAATACTCAATGGGCAGCCCCAAATGTAAACAATGTAACATCAGATGCGGGCGGAGCCCGCACCTGCCAGTATGCATGATATTGTTTATACGCCGTTTGACACACACAGTGAAAGAAGCATACATTGTCATTCTGTCGTTGGATTTCTCGTTGGATTCGTTCTCGCCGGAAAGCTCCGTTAGAAGCAAAAGCAGATTTTGCCGTTTAGTGCATAACGATTTTCGTTAGAAATTGTGTGGAAGGATAGAAGTTTGCGTGTGTGTATGGGTGAAACACCTAAGCTTATGCTGGTTCTATCAGTCGGAATAGTAGCTTCGTCAGCATAGCATCTTGACATAAGGGATTCCAACCAAGAACCGCTCCTGGAGAACATATTACGCACCGAAACGGGTATCGGCGGATAACCAAAGTTTATATTTGGGCCCTCCTACACAGAAACTCCAGTGTGTTTTGCCTCGCTGGCAAAAAATTGTTCCAGTTTCTCTCAGCCAGGGAAAATAGTTGGTGGGAGAGGTTGCTTTCATTCGAACCACGGACAACGACGATAAAAGTGTTCAAATTTCAAGCAGATTCCTGCAAATTTTGTGATAGATTGATTGTAATCAAAGTTAGCCTTAACGACCATTTTTCAAGATGCAGGCAAGCAACAGTCAACAATTCGGTGCCGACGGCGTTACCAAGCCTGAGGATGAAGCGCCTTGGTACATGAAGTACGGTGTTAAGGTTCTGGGAACTATTGGGGGCGGATGTAAGTTGGTTTGAATTTTTAATGAGAGTTTGTTAATTAGTTATGAGGTTTTGCAGGTTCGTTTGAAGGTTATAGGAAAAACATGCAAGGAAAAGTTATCTGGGGTTGACGCATTTGGGATAGATTCGGTCTAACGTTGACTATTCTGACTGACAATTCAGAGTTTATCATGTGATTCGAGGAACTGATAGCAAGGGACTGAAAATTGATAAGATTTAGGACGTTGAACGTTCAAAATGACTTGGGCCAGGAGAGAGCTATTAATCAAGATAGGATTTCAATATCCATAATGACGCTGTGACTACTGACATGATTGATGCTTCGGGTTTGATGTTAATAGTTGGTACACTAGGAACAAAATTAGGGAAGATCATGACTTGAAACCAGGTTCTTTTGGTGGATTCAAGCATAGCATTGATGTTGTAGCTCTGAAATGACGTGATTAATGGGCTAATGTCGAATGTTTGTTTTGATTTTACAGTGGCCTTGCTGCTGGGAGCAATAAGCGTGATTGGAAGTTTGTTGACAATTAGTCCAGTATGCTTGATTC
>JAQGBJ010000984.1:0-28511 GCA_034698345.1 Sphaeridia pumilis | reverse complement strand
TAGATTGCGCCACTGGTCATGAACAAACTGCTCTTCGGAACCGTGCGCAACCTTCATCCGGTCCACGAAACCGAGCCGGAATTCAAAGACTTGGAAGGTCGAATGCTTCGAGCTGTTCAGAGGGCGCTGGTGATTGTGGAAGCTTACTCGAAGATGTATTCGCAGTACATGACGTTGTGGCAGCTTGACATTGATAAATATTTGAAGTGAGCGCCAAAAGTATTTACTGGTTAAAAAACCTACTTCAAGGTCTCTTAAATTGTGATTTTTAATTCAAACGTTGTAGAAAAACTCTAGCCGAAATCCAAACAGGACAGGAAATAGCAAAAATCGTTCAAAAACACGTCCTGGAACAAGAATCGCTGGAAGACGAACTTCCATTAAAAATCGATATCGGCTGCTTCAGAGTCTCGGTCGAAGGTCTGAAGGATACTCTCGTGAGCAAAAAGAAAGACATTGTAAATGGCCTCTTTAGCGAGTACGCTTGGAGACTTCGAACTTCGGTGAAGGAGGTTAGGAGTCATTGAAAAATTCAAAGTTTTCTGAGGAGCCTTTGGTGAAAATTTCTTGATTTCCAGATATTCGACGGCTACACTTCGATCGACAAACAACTCCGCAACCGCTCAGACGACATCGAACAAATCGTCCACTTAAAATCCTTCGTCCAAATTGTACCCCAGACTGTATTCAAACTCCTCCAAAAAATGAACAAACTCAGCAAAGAGTACGAGCTCTTTGACAAGTTTTGCTACGCTCTTTCACCCGCAGACTTTGATCTTCGATGGAACACTTCGTTGATGCCACGCCGACTTTTGAAGTTGGCGCTCATGACCGAAAGTTGGCTGGAAGAGGATGTGGAGCGGCTGGGCAAACTCCAGCAAGACGAAATGGTCATGCTCAGCGACGCTGTTGACGCTGCAACGCTTGCCGTTGCTGGACTGGTCGCTTATCATGAACTGGAAAAAGCGTTGGAAATTGTCCAAGAAGTGAAAAAAGTGTACAAGCTTCTGCAAGAACTTCATGAAAAACACGAACTGCTGTCGTATCGCCAAACGCTTTTTGGACTTCCGGCGTACAAAAATGAAGCGCTTGAAAAACTTCAGGACGAGTTTGAGCCGTTTCACGTTTTGTGGTACACTGCCGCAGGTCAGCTTTTCTTCAAAAACATATTTTGTAATTTCAGAATTGAAAATTTCAAATCTTTTAGTTTTTCCAGACTGGCGACGAGTCTATGAAGCCATTTTCTTTGGAACTCTGGACAAAATCGACGTTGGCGTCGCTGAAAAATTGGTCAACAATGGCCTTGCGGAAATCAAAGCTTGCTCGGAGCATTTCAAAGGTTCTCATACTATGGAACACGTGGCGAACCAAGTCGAGCATGAAATTCAAGTTATCGAACAAGTACTTCCAATCGTAAAAACGCTGAAAAATCCAGGAATGCGTGTGCGGCATTGGGAGGCCCTTTCGGCCATTTGTGGTAAGCCAACATAATATTTTTTCAATCAAAACTTCAGATTTATTGATCGAAAACCGCAGGATTTACCATTGTCGCCAAGGCCAAACAACCATTCCAAGAACTTATTGATCAAGGAATCAAATCACATCGAGATGCGATCGAAGAGCTTAATCTGAGAGTTACAAAAGAATTCGAGGTTGAAACGAAGCTTAAGCAGCTAAATCGTACTGTTGATGTTCTCAGAATCAAACTTTATCAGAATCCAGAGTTGGGCAAGTCAATCAGAAACTTACATCCTTTATTGTATACATTTTTTTCTGATTTTTAAATTCGTTTCAGGCATCGACACAATCAAAGTACCACCAAAAATACTGAAGACAATCGACCAAGTAACAGCTGAATTGACGCTTCTTCAGAAGAACGAGTACAAAGAAGCTTTCGCTGACAAAATCGACGCAACTCAAAAACAAATGCTTCAAACTCAAGAGAGCCTCAAGTCGTGGGCCCAGTTTCAGGAAAAATGGGTCCTGGTAATACCGCACTTCAGAGAGGAGCGAGCGCAAATGGCGATGCCGAACGAGTACAAGCTTTTTCAAAAAATGGAGAGGATTTGGCGGAGGCTTAATAGAATTGCAAGGGACAAGAAGGAGGTCAGTTTTAGTGGGCTTTTTTCAAAAAATGAGCGGGAGTTTCAAATCGGTTTGGTTTTTTATTCAGGTTTGTGAGCTGGGCTCAGATGCTACTGTTCGCTCAAGCCTGAAGCAGTTTGCGACGCATTTTGAAAAACTTGAAACTGGGCTGGAAGAACATCTGAAAAGGCGGCAAGGATCCAGTTCGGATGACGACGAAATTAATGATGATGTAGTTGAAGAATAATAAATGTGTATCGTTTCACAATTTATGAAATAAGAAATTCGATTGAAAAGTGACAGAAAAATCTGGATCTGTATAATTACGTTCTCATTGCATTTGTTAGGAGGTAACAAAATTGCCGATTCTCATGCTTAAGCTCAGAGTAGAAATTATAAGTCATGTCAAGTAGCTGTACGATCAAGTATCACACGTTTTTGGATGAGATGATTGGCAAGAATTGTGATTAGAAGCAGGTTTGAATTTTGAGCCCGTGGATCTTCGGTGTCGGCGCACTGGTGTTTTTTCCAGCCAAGAATGCGATGTTATCTTATGGCGACCAAACAAGTATTTTTTTCAAAGTGAAGGCTTCTTCTAAATTAACCGTTGGGGTACAGTTTAGGTACTTTGGGGTCCCTTCTTTGATCATGAAAAATTTCAGCCTCGAGCGAAATCTCTAGGCCCAGTTTCAGCTGTTCCAGTTTTGAAGTGCCCAAATTTAACATGGGGAAGATAGGCAAGTGCATCTTCAAAGTCCTGCTGTGGCGAAACCAAGGGGATTTTTCTCTTGGATTTTTCTTATACTTGGCCTGAACGTTAAGGGTCCTAAAGGCAATTTATGCGAGAAGTCCGTTCCTCGAAATATATTTTCGTTTGGTCGCAGTGGGGTTCCAAAATTTCGGTTTCCTATGTTGCCCATGTTAAATTTTGGAAATTTTCTCGCTTTTTGGCAATAACTCAGCCAAAGGTTAGCTGACAGAGCTGAAACTTTTCAGACGCTTAGAAGGGACCCAAATGCACCTTAAAAGTATCTCAGAGATCACTCAGAGTTAGCCTCTTCCGAGAAAAAATGACTTTTAGACGGGGGGTGATTTTAGAATATATAGCGAAACGGCAACGAAGTCTGGCATAATTTAAAAGTGAGCCGATATCCGATATTTTCGGGTACAAAACTCAAAAGTCAATTTTCTAGGCCTTTGATCGACACGATATTGTTTCCACTACCATTCCACACCTGTATCATATTTTTTTCCTCGATCTGACGAGAAATATTGAACGAAAAAATTTCCGCTTAACAGCCTTAACAAAAGCTTTAACGCCAAAATGACAACTGTATGTCTTGAAAAATTTAGTCTACAAAACACACATCGAAACACAAAATATCACTTGAATGTAATTTTTTCGTATTCGTGGGGAACTTCGTCAGATTTTCTCAGTCAGTTTGAAGTTGAAATGTGCGAAACCATGACCTTCATGAGGTCCATTTTGATCGTAAAAAAGCATAGCTGAAGCTGATTACGTGCAGCGTTGGTTGAAAGATTTTGTGGTTTTAAGATTTTTCGAGACTCGGTGTTTGTACAGCTGAATTTCAGTTAATACATTCTCAGTCAGTCAGTTGGCCCAGACTATTGACGTTTTTCAAGGCTATGCCAGAACTCCACAAGGGTCAACCAACGCTTCTACTCGAACGCACAAGCTGACGTCAGGCTCTGTTCGTGACACGACGCTTAAGCGTCATGCGGTCGCTGACGGAGCATCCAAAGAGGTATAAAAGTAGTCAAACTCATTCAATCAAATCGTCAAAATCCCAAAGATCAAGTTTGTGGTACAAAAGCCAAGAGACTTGACGAGATTCAAAATGTCCAAATCCATTGCTATCGTTTTGGTTGTTGCCATCTTCGGCTTGGCTTCCGTCATGAGCGCTCCTCAACAGGTACATCGGCTGAACTTTAACCCAACAATTTTTGTTAAAATTTTAATCAAAATACAACTCAAAAAACGAACTTTCTTTCCCCAGGAATCCGCTCAAGAAGCTGCCAAGTTCTTTAATTCGATTGGCTACTACTGCAATTTCTTCACTCTCATGCTCAACTCTCCATACTGTCAGGCTCCACCCGCGGCCATGATGCCTGTAGCCCCTATTGGCGGGTAAACCCGCATTTCTCTAAAAATCGATCAAACCCAGGCAATTCTCCAAAAGTAGTTGTATTATTTCGAAATTGTCAAATAAAAATAATGTTTATATTCACCAAACAAATCAACCATTGCTTCAATCAAACTCTGGTTTAAAAAACCAGTTTTGTTGAATTATATTGTGCGTTTTCGGCGGTGGCGGTATCTATCTGCCAATGTTAATCCACCTTGAAACGCCCAAAAACTGCTTTGGCGTTTGCTTCCTACCCGAAACAGGACTTGCAACCACAGCTAGCGCAGATTTCAAGATTAGCACCAGACTTTGTCTACGAAAGATAAATGCGAAATGGAAATAACCTTGTGTTATCATATGCGTAAGTTTAACGTTGCTGTTTGATGATGACATTGAAGTTTCAAGTGTTATTATTATCAGGAGAATTTACTATACATTAACAGATTATTTTATTTGAAGCTTTCTGACTTTATCAAGACTTCATTTTCTTGAGCTTCATTCCAAATTCCAGTTGGTTCTGGGAATTTAATTACGTTTCATCCTCCCGGACTGCAGATAATTGTGAATATGGCTGAAAACTGGAAGGATGTTGTCAACTCAAAAAAAGGGAGATTCACAAACGGTATATTTCCAATACAATTACCAATTGCTGCGAAGGGTTGAACAATTCCAAGTTACTAACAAAGGACTATTATGAAAAGGTAACTCTTGAAATTATACTCACAATTAATTAAGGCACAAAATACATGGAAAAGTTTGGAAACGCTGCACCATTAAACTGTTTGTTTTATAGACCAAAGGAAATAATGAAGAGGCTTGGACTTTATGTGATGCTTTGTATAACGCCCAGCTTAGAAATGACGACGATCTAAATATAACTGTCAGCATTCTGATTGCCGCTGGGCAAAAACAAGTCGCTGAAATAATCACGGAGTACAAGAAGACGAAAAACGTACTGATTGTTCGTCAGCAAGTCGCAGCTCCCAAAAGGGTCAAACTGGAGGTGAAGTACTAAAGAACTAGAAACTTTTTATCACACTCACGTCACAAGAAGCTCATTATGGAGTACAGTTATAGTTATAATGGTCCTCATACTAGGATTCCCCCGGAAGACTTTTGAATAGCTGTTTTCGGGCTTAGCTGATAGAGCACTTCAAGATGTGCAAGAAAAGTGTAAATTCGGTAGAATTATCTCGTTCGAAGTGTCCTAAAGTGGGCCTGCAAAGTATTTGGCTTGACTTCAGGTAAACACTTGTAACTTTTGAACCCAGGCACTCTCTGAATTATGCTCTTTACACCAAAAGACGCTATTCTTCATTCACAAATGTCCATATGTAGTGGTAATGGTGGCGTAAGCAGCTCAGGCGTCCCAAAAACCGGAAACGCCACCGCCTTCGAAGTCATTGCTGAAAATGCTGCTCTAGAACGCCCACCCCGAATTCGATGAAACTTTTTTTTAATGATAGCCCATGTTGAGTTCTACCATTGACCAAAATTTTGTAGGGCTGACCTCTTTTGTTTCGGAGCTAGAGGCCTAAGGCCTTCAGAAGTACCCAATTCTTGGCGGTCCTGCAGCCCCCGAAGTTTGTTGACCTTCGAAACTTCAACCGAAGGATGCATTTCAAAGCCTGCTACCACCAGAAAAGTGATTGAAGCTTGTACGACATCAGATGACTGAGTTACAGCGGTTTACATTCAAGCATTGCCGTAAACGGCAATCTTCATTGTCGTTAATGAATTGAATTGAATTGAATTGAAATTTATTTACTGGCACTGGGGCTTTCGCCCATGGCCATCAAAAAGCTTGGCATACATCATTTGCTCACCGAGGTGAATAAGAAGAGGGATACATGAACTAATTACATAAGCTCGTCCATGGAGTTCCGTCCTGGCGCCTTACATAAACAGTTACATTTTTGTATACATGGTATGTTGGTAAAAATGTGTAGCTGGCAAAATGCCTATTACTGGATAATTTGCTTTACATGAGTCAGGCAAGAACAACTTAACAACTTCCCACACTACCTGCGATATAAAACGCGACGCCTTACGGTAGCATGGGCGCTGAAAGCTGATACTTGGCTATCTACTAGAGAGGTACATTCTGTAGGCTACGGTTGATTGTGTTGGAAAGAATTGCTGAGTTAGTTGAATAGTCACGTTTGCGTAGTTATTTTTATGGTCTGCAGACGGGGTCATGGGTGTTTGGAATTGCTGTCCAGGGTGTTGGCTATTTGTCATAGTATTGGTAATCAGTAAGGAGGACTTTCTGGATCACATGTCGGTCGTAGAAGTCTAAAGGGAACTCGGCAGGGTCAAGTTGGATGCTCATCAGCGGAACAGGGTTTCCAAGAGGTTGCTTGTGTTGGGCAGGATGATGAGGGTTCCTCGGAGCTGGGCGTAGCGGGTATTGCAGTGGGTAGTGGTCGGGTTTGCGGACTTGGACGATGCGGGTTGTGGTAGGGTTCCTTTCAATAGGTAATTGGGGCTTTGGCACAATGATGACAGATCGTAAGGTAGGGCTGGCATTAACAGGTGGGATCGTGGCTTCGGGCACCCGGGTAATGGTGGCGGTGGTGGGGTGGCCAGTGCCCACCACCACCTGCTGTGCAGATGCCGGTCGGCTCGCGAGCACCGTTACTTCAAGCGGGGTCGTTGCTGCTGCTAAATGGGTTTCAAGGTCGTTGTCGTAGTCAAGGGCGTCCCAGTCCATAGGGGAGGCGGGGCGGTAGGTCATGATTCTTTCGGCGTTGTGGGGCGAAACTGCAGAAGGTTATCTGCTGGAGAGGGTTACACTTTATAGTCGTAGAGGGCGTGAGTTGTAGGGCGATGGTGTGGTTAGGAATGGTTTAGGTCACTGGTCACTATTTTTTGGGTTCTGGTCGGTGGTGTGGGTCAGTGCACTGGTAGGGTCAAGCCAAGGTCCTCGGCATTTACTATGTTGCCTAATCAAAGATTTGAACGCATGCTTGACTCAGAGCTGGGCTAGAACTGGTTTTCCTACTTGGCAATGTATATGTGAGGGAAGCTGGTTAAGTTTCTATTAGGAGCGGAGAGGGATGGGAGACACGTCCGTGCGGCTCGGCTGCCAGAACGGAACTCTCATTGTCGTTAATGGCAATTTGGACGAGCTTATGGTTTTGCTGGTCATATGGCTAACGGAACCTACGCCAATATGCTTCCGTTATTAACGGACAAGGCTCGTAAAGAGCTCTTTGGTAAATGATCCAGTTCTTTGACAACCCTGCAAGACTGACCAAGACGGCTCTGGCTTTTAATATTATACTGATGATGACAATGGAAATGGAAATTGACTTTGCACAACAACTATTTAGAATATATCTAAAGCTTCTATAGTTCCTATAGACTAATGGAGTTGCTTATCTGGACTTAAAATACATTCTGACTCCATCAAAACATTATTTAAAAGTAAAACTGTAAAACTAAAACTAAAATCAATACGGCCAAGAATACACACCACAAATATTCAGAAATCGCTCACCCGCTGTTTTGCATAAACTCGAACTTTTAGCCAACTTAATGATCGAATATTAACACCTATTGTGAGGGCAAACAAACTTTGATTCTAAACGACGACAAAGATTACTGCTTTCGTTTACACTAATTTTGGAACTTCTGGTATTTTCGTGATTGATTTAATTACAAAGATGGTATTAAAAATTACCCTTGGCTTTTTGCAGCTGCTGAAGCTCACACTGGACTTGGTTGAGCTTCTGAGCTGCAAAGATCAACACTTTTGACACACATTCGGCTTTGTCGGCTATTTCGACCGAATAATCAAAAAGTTTGGAAGCATTGGACTTCAAAAGCGGTACTCCGGTATTCGGGCGACTGATCATGGAGGCGTAGATTCGGCCTTCCTCAGGCGGAAAAATCCTGAATGATTCTGAAGCGCAGGCATTTAAATGGCTAGCGGCGTGGCGGAGGTTCCGCTCTGTGGCTAACCCCAACGCCACAACACGTCTGTGATGGCGGTTCCAGCGTTCCCGGTCTTTAGCACGACGCTTCGCAATTGTTTCCTCCTCGGTGAGCAGCATGGGAGTTGAATCAAGAGTCTTTGGAAGTCTTTGAATAATAATGAAAACTGTTACTATTTATCAAGATTATTTTCCTTAAGGAGCTACAGATATTGACTACCCACCTGGCGCCAGAAGCAAAACTGTGAATTTCAGCCCGTTCAACCATTATCGATTCGGCAGGAACTGCTTGGTTAAGCAAAACTTGTTTTCGAGTTGGTGTACAGCTTTGCTCATGACGGTGTGGGGCTATCATCTGGAACAGTAAACAAAGCAGGTCAGAAGTCAAAAAATATAAAGCTTTCTTTGCAAAACTATCTGACGACATTTAGATGACGTTTATTCCTCTTACTTGGCGACACAGCTGCATTTTTGCTTCCGTGCAGGCTTGTCTGTGAAGGGAGCTTTCAAAAGCGGGCATCAAGATGGCTGCCGAGCTCGCATTTCCGGTCGAAGCAGCCTGTTGAAGAGATTGAAGAACCCTTCATGTATCCACCTTTTAGACAAATTTCTACCTTTGCTTTTCGAATCCTGATTTCCCTTACCGGTTGTCCTTTTGGAGAGCAAAAACTGGGGGTTTCAAACGGCTGCTGGAATTCGGTAATAAATTTCCTCTTTTTGAACGGATATCTGATTGATTCCATTGTAACCAAGATTCACCTTCGTGAGGAAGCTACTGGTCTTTGAACCTCTTCAAAATGACAAGCTTCTGATCCATTGCGTCCAAACGAGAACGTCGGAGTATGAATGCCAGCGTCTAAAATTTTCATGTCCCATTGTTCTATTTAATGATTTACTGTTTGAGAAGTGTAAAGTAGGAAGGTCTCCCAATCGATGAAGATCCAAATGGATATTTTGATGACTACTGTTGAAGCTCCATGCTTGGTAAGTAATAGGTAAGAATGTCATGTCCGTACAATTTTCTCATAAGCAGCTGAAATCAAGAATGTTTCAGTTATAGCCTAGCTCACTGAAAGTAGGTGTGTTAGAAGGAAAATAGTATCGAATCCAGAATAACTTTTGGACATGCCTTTTCAAGGCTTACCTAAATATATCTTGTTGGCAATCGAAGCTGCAGGTTTTACCATTACAACGCTTTTGAAACGAGAATTGATGACGTATCAGTGCATGTAAACAGTTCTGATATTTTATTACACCATTGTTAACCATGATCTTGTTTCCGCCGTGGTGACTCCTCAATTCTCGTGTACGTAAGAGGCGTTCTCAATGCAAAATTTCATGACGTTGATTGTTTCTTTTTGACAGTCAAATGACTTGAGCCTGAGCGTGCAAACGAGGTAACAAAGAGTTCATAATTAAGTCTTGTTAAAGAACACAAATTCCATCAAATCCAAATATACGTAAATCATCTGCCCAAATTCGAGCCCGCTTCTTGTTCATCAGACTCTCTTCCATTCCTCGCTTGCATTGGGGACGCATCAATGAACATTATGACCGCCAGGTCATTATAGATTTTTGGACAGCGTCAGCGTTCGCAATTTTCTTTCGCTCACTCTTTTAGGCCTGCGTAGATTTCAGGAAAAACAGGCCTTTGGCAGAAACACAAAGTACAAGACGAAAGGCAACAGATAATCTGAGCTGACAATAAATTCTCGCGCAGTTACTAACAAACCACGATTCAGTCAGTGGCTACAGGTTGTGTTGAGCGATTACTGTGTTTGTTGTATATCTTCCTGATGATTTCAGTAGCTTTGAAACTTAAAATGTTAAAATGAACGGAAGTATTCTGTAAGTTTTCACTCAAGAGCATTAAATTCCACGATTATTAACGATTTCAGGTTATACATTACCAACATTACGCAACTTTGACTTTTCTAAATTACCATGCCCTCTGGCGAGACTTATTGGTCAAGCCAATGCCACCATTTCGACCAACCAGATAGTCCAGGCTCTGGTCGCAGAATACCGTCCACAGACGGCCGTAGGAGACAACTTCAAAGTTACTTGGCCAGATAAGACCAGTTTTCATCTCTTAAGCCATGGTTACATTTTTGCTAATTTCAAACTTTAACATTCAATAACTTTATGTTACTCTCCTCAGTCACTGGACATCCCGGTTCTAGAGTATGCGGCATTCTAAACCACAGAAATGTTTCTTTTGTCCTCATTGCCCTTGAAGACGTGAATCATGTGGGTTTGGTGCTGGTACAACAGCCAAACTTTGGAAGGCCCATGCTGCCACTCTGGAGACGATGCTCCAACTTTAAGAATGAAGACGTTCCAGTGAAGTTCGCTACGCTCATTTGCCGAGCCTAGTTGCGACGGAATGATTTCCAGTGTGGCTGCCAGAATCGGAAATTTGGTAAGTAAGCTCGATGTTTGAATCCGTAAACGTCTTTAGTTGTGTCCTATTACATGTGTCCTGAATGCCTATATTGCAGACAATTTCCAAAACCAGCAGCGGGATCAGGCAAGTTTCTACAATGGCCAATGGAAATCCTGCAGCTGTTTCTAACGTCACTGCCTCAGCTTCAACTTCAACTACCTCCACATTTGGAATACTTGAGCAGTCGTTGCCAAACATCCAGTCCAGCCCCATCAGCTTACTCGAGTCTCCATCAGCCAGTTCTTTTAACGCCAAGCAAGCACCACGCCATCAGTCCAACTCATCTTGCTCAAGCCTCTGGAAGTTATTACCAACCAGCACCAACGCTTCCAGCGGCAGACGAACTTCAAATGGATCACTTTCAGGATCCCAGTGTGCGCCTGGCTCAGCATCTGCTGTCATCAAGCTCTAGTTTTATAAATAGTTCTGCAGGCTCGTCCGTCTTCGAAGTACCAAATACCCAAACTTCCATGAACTTGCTCAACTATAGCTCATCTTCAAATACTTCTGCTGGAAGCTCGGGTACATCTTCAGGTCTAGGCTTTATTTTCAAAAATTGAAGTGTTGTTTACAAACAGTATCCTTATTTTTTAGCTTGTCGAGTACGTAGCGGATTAAGCTCGATGAAATTATTTTTAACATTGTGATCTTCTACAATCTAGTCTTTTGAATTTTTAGTGCCGATCAGATTTTAGTTTTTTAGGTTTTTACCGTCCCAAAAACCGTGAACGCCCCTGCCGCCGAAGTCATTGCTTCGGCGAACGGCGAACGTTAATGGTAAGTTGGACTTCAACCAGTACCAAAGCTCGCCGTTTACCGCAATGCTTAAACGTAAACCGCTGTAACTCGGTCAAATGAAGTCGAACAAGCCGAATTGGGTACTTCTGAAGGCTTTAGGCCTGTAGCTCCAAAACAAAAAAGGCCAGCCTTCCAAAATGTTGATCAATCGTGGAACTTGATATTGGCTACTTTTCAAAAAAAGTTTGGTCGAATTCTGGGTGGGCGTTCTCGATCAGCATGCTCAGCAATGACTTCGGCGGCAGGGGCGTTTCCGGTTTTTGGGACGCCTGATCTGCTTACGCCACCATTCACTACACATGGACATTTGGGAATGAAAAAGGGGTCTCTGGACGTCTTTTGGTGTGAAGAGCATAATTTTAGGTGCCGGGGTTAAAAAGTTACAAGGGTTTTTATTTGCAATCAAGTCAAATCCTTTGCAGGTCCACTTTAGGGCACATCAAACAAGGTAATTCCACCGATTTTTTCCTTTTCCTACACAACGTGAAGTGCTCTATCAGATTTGCCCCAAAACAGCTATACAAAACTCTTCCGGGCGAATTTTAGTATGAGAACTATTATAACTGCACGGAATAAATAATAAATATTTTCCACGATGTTGAAGATCAAAGAAGCGTCGTCGAGAACATAAAAACTGAAAATAAAGTTGTGAAGCGTTCCACAAAACTTCCGGTAAAATTTAATGTTTTGGGAATAAAATGACAAATTCTGGACCCATTAAATGTTTTATTTTGCTTTGCACTGTTTTAGGTCGGACTGCTTCAACGCTTTGAAGGACCACCGGCAGCAGAATCAAAGCCTGCAATCGATCAAGCCAAAACCGATTTTAAACCGGAAGTCAAACCCTCAAGGAAGCTGGAAGCCAAAACTGAACTAGAATCGCCTGCCAAAACCGAACCGGTTGTTATAGTAGACTTGAAACTGGAGGCCAAAACCAAAGTTGAACCGTCGGCCAAAATCGAAACCGAACCAGTAGTTAGAAAAGTCGGTTGGATACTAGAAGCCTAACGTGAAGCCAATCCGAAGCGTGAACCAAAATCCAAAATTGAACTGGAAGCCAATACCATACATGACCCCCCAGACAAAACCGAACTTGAAGCCAACCCGAAGCGTCAACCGCCTTCCAATATCAAACCGGAAGCTGTAAGTCCGAAGAGTGGGTATCGGTGGCAAAGGCCCAGTGGAAAGTGGGAGGCAAAACCACAAAACTTGAACCGCTGGCAAAAACAGCACAGACAGCTAAGCCAAAAGTTAAACCGGAAACCAAAACCGAACCGGAAATCAAGCCAAATGGCCAACCGCTTGCGAAAACTGAACCGGAAATCAAGCCGGAACTCCAACTGCTTGAAAAAAACGAACCGGAAATCGAGCCAAAACCTAAACCGCTAGCCAAACCGAAACAAAAACCTCAGTTTCATCAAAATATTCCCGAGTCGAAACCGGTTAGGCACGTACTGTATCACTTCAACCTTTCAAAATCGCAAGTTTTAAAACGTTATTATGTCTCATGCCCTGCAAATAATTCCAGTGGCGCCATCTTCAAGAACCTTTGCCAAGTGTCGACCCGCGTGAAAGCGGCACAAATAACAACAACAACCAAGGAACCCTCCCTGTCGATAACAGTTTCAGATACATAGGAAACAATGCCAACGTAAAAAATGTTCCTTTCCAACAATTTCAAGGCATCTACTCCAAAAATATGCTTTTCTAGAACATCAAAGGAAACGGAATCGTTGTCGGAAACCACAACAAAGTGGAGGACAAGAGCCACAACAAAACTCTAAATACAAAATCCCACAACTCGACCACTATGAACGAGAAGCTTGACACTGTAGATTCACTTAAATCCATGATTCAACGAGACAAACTTCAAGGCTCATCTTCTCAGAACCCAAAACCGGTAAAAATCCCACCAAAATATCCAAAAGTGTCGAAGGTCGTATTGATAGTCATTAAAACAGTTTCAGCGCCCTCTATCCCCCAGCCCTGAAACAGGTGAAAATCTCAACAACAATCACGGAAGATACGCTCCCGACAACACTTTCATCTACATCGGAGAGAACGCAAACGTAAAAAAATCCATTTTGCGAAATTTCACATTTTGGTTAAAAACTCAAAATTTTTAGTCTATAATTTTTCCTTATTCTAGAACGTCAAAGGTAACGATATCGTTGTTGGACAAAGCAACACAGTTATAGACGAAAGCCGAGACAAGACAGTCAATCTTGATTCGCACAACGCTGCTACCATAGTGGGAGACACTGGAATTGCACTGTCACAGCGTAAATTGATACAAAAACAAACGATGGCTGGGCTAGTGTCAAAACATTCTGGCTTCAACTTGGCTCTCAAGCCTCACATTTCTACGACTACTGGAGAGAAGCTCGATCGTCTTATTATTTCTTGTGCAAAAAAGTGGCACGCCTTTTCAAGATGGAGAAAAGAGCATGTGCCTGCAATTGGGCGAGTGCCAAGGACGGCGGAAATCGTTCAGGTGGATACCGTCGCGGCAACTATGGACGGAACGCAGATACCCGTCAGAATGATGATGGATAGCAGGTAAATGGACTGCTCATTGGTTTCCATATATCGAATCGAACTGATTTCGACCCGCTTTTTAATTTTAGATTGCTCTCGTCCTATGGGTTAGCAATGCAGAAAAATGCAAGACGCTAGAGAATATAATGGAGATAAATACAATAAAACTCTACGCTTGCTGGCATTTTTTTCGTTTCGAACTTTTCTAGAGACTCGAAATGTATTTATACATTCAGTCAGTATAATCAAGTATAACGGCAACGATTGTATGTTGATAGGGCTGAATTCCTCAATTTATTCTCTAAGAAGCGTTTAACTGTATTTGAATAACACAAAATTATATGGCACGCGCCAATCAACAATTTTCTGCCATTTCTGTCACGCAGCAGCATGTAATTAATTTTCCATTTTCTCAATTAAATGTTGTACCAATCATTCAAACCCCAGTACTTTTAGCGTTTCTAACTTCCGGTTAAATGACAATTAAAAACGGTGAATTACAAGCTTTTAAAATAACGCTTTTGAACAATAGAAGTGGCGATTGATTGCAAACAGAAAAAGCTCTCAGTCAGTCAATATCAACAAAGCTACGTTGGATTGAAAATGTTCCAGCTTGCAAACATACATTTATTTACACAAGTATTCTCGGTTGTAAATGTAAAACTTGAAGCCGCGATGGATTTTTTCAAACGCCAGATCCAACTGGAAAGATTCGAGGACTCCGATTACTGAAGTTGATGTCCCTGACTGGAGCCCTGCCGTTTGATGTCGACGTCGCAAACCTTCGAATTACAATGACTGAATCCAAGTTCAAAAAAGTTTTTATCCGATTTCAGCGCTTTGGCACCAAATTCCTGGTGGTTTACCAATCTTTGACGCTGGTTTGGACTGTCAAGGTTGACCCTTCGCTTCTTCGCCTGGAACATTTTTGTATTCACGTTGGCCTCACATTCTGCGTCTTCGTTTCTGGAGTCATGGTCGATCAGGTGGTTTCGAATGACCCGGGAATTTTCGTCAAGTTCCTTAACCAACTTCATGGACCTGAGCTCTTCAGCTGGGTTGAAAAGTACGCGCCGAAGTCGATTTCGAAGCAGCAGCTGATGTTGGCCGCATTTCCGTTCTCGATTCCAGTCGCTTTTGGCTTCATTTTCTTGGTGCTCGTCGGTGACCTGAAGATGGCGATGGGCTTGTACTTTTTGTACGATCACGAGGGTCGATTCGACAGTGGGAATTTCGGCGACTGGGCGATGAGGGCGGCATCAGTTTTGGCAAGCTTCATTTGTGTTTGCAACATTGCTGGGACAGTTCTCGGCCTGTATATTCATTTGCACGCGCTTGAATGGATCAACAATAGCCTGAACAACTTGCATCATGTTCTTCGGTAATTATTTATTATTTTTAGGCATGGAACATTTCAAAACAGTTTTAAACTTTATCGTTTGGTATCTCAAGGCTACCGGAAGTTGGTCGGAAGTCGGCGTTAGCCAGCCAAACTGTGGAATGCGACTACGACAGCAACCAATTAATAAAATTGTGTCGCTTGTTTCAAGTAATCATACGTCACTGCAATGTTGTCAATTCGTTATCGATTTTTTGGCTCAAACAATATTTGCTGGCGGTATCGATTCTCGGATGGTTCACAACGATTGCTTTCTTCTCCAAAAGCGTCTTGGCAACAATCGTCAATTTGATCTTTGGAATCTATGGAATGGCATATTTTGGCGTCAACTATGAAAAAGGCTACATGATTTCTGAACGGATGGAAGCGCTCAAGCGGGAGACGCTTCGAAGGGCGCGCGGCGACCCGGCTCAGTTGAAGTTGACTCAGCGACAGGTCGCTTCTGTTCAGAATGAAGGCATCAAAGTCGGCAGTTTTCATGTCATTGAGCGCATGTCTACGCCGACATTCGTCAAGTTTATGTCGACAATGGTTGCTAGTCTGTTGCTCACCTTTGGATGAAAGATTGCATTCAAAATTTTTGAAGTATATCAGTTTCGATACGGACTTCAAAAAGTGTATGCATGCAAAAGTTATAGTAGCAAGAAATAAATAAATCGCAATTGTAGACATCGTTTTTATTCATCAACAACTAATGGAGTTGTCTTAGTAAATTGGAACCTTAATAATTTTTGTGAACAGCAGGTAAATAACAAATGAAAAAATTCTAGTAAAAATTAATTGGGTCCAGATTTTCTCCATTGAAAATTTTGAAATTTACTTCTAAATGCAGCATTTTTTAACGTCATTTGATTCCACTGTTATTGCAAGGGTTAGTTAAGTTTTTTTATCAAAAGAACATAGAATCCTGATATAGATTATAGTTAAGATTTATCACTTTCTCCTCGTTGATTAAAAATGTCATCATTTCACCATCGAAAATGCAGCTCCAATAAGAATTGCTTTCATTTTGGGTTCCATTTCTAACGGGAACGACACAATAAAATTGTCACCGTCTGTCAAGACTTCTCCAGCTGATCCGCTCAGATTTTTCGTGATTTTGGCAACTTCACCACCGTTCATATCTTTAACCTGCAAAACATATATTTTTTAAATATTGCAAACATTTTAGTGTTTGAACGCTTCAAACCAGTGTCGACTTACTACGTAAAACTCCAGTTCGCCACAGCAAGACCAGGTACATTTTGGGCCTTCGATTTTGAAAACAGCTTTACCGAGTTCGTCTTCAACTTCGAAAGAAGGCCTGCGAAAGCTCCATTGTTGTACAACTCGGCCAGCCAATCTGCCTATAGGCGCGTATACGTCAATAGACTGAAAATTAACCACAAACCAACTTTTTCAAGTTTTCAGCCCCAGAAAGATATGAAACCGGAAATGACAACTCACCTGCAACCAGCAGGGACAGAAACACGAAGTGCACGCCAAAGATCTTCTCAATCGGATGACCTGCTGTCCTACGGTATTCCTGATTTTGATGTCAAACGGTCTACGGAATCCACAGCAGTTTCGGGTACAACAACTTGTGTTTTCTTCGACGGTGAAAAGCTCTTTTCCGGTTACGTCTTGAATGCGGTACTTTTTGTTGCTTTCACAGCATTCGACGACTGAAAATATATACATAAAAAAACAGAATTGAGATCTTAGTTTTAAACGAGCTCTTTTTAGCCTATATTTTATAAGCTTACTTTCCAGCATTCCGACTTTTTGCTTGATTACGACTCTGTCCAACATGTGAAGACTTTCCAGTTGCTGGCAGCCTGTTGAAACAGGAGAATTTCGCTTTAATCACTAGAAAGACTTTAAAAATATTACATAATCAAAAAATATATACCTTGTCCGTTGTACGGCGAATTCTGAGGCGACACAACGCTAGCTAATGGTACCAGAGGTAATGGTCGTGGTGGCGGCAAATAGCAATTTCCAAAACCATTCTCTCCTACAGATTGAAAGTGGAAAGAATCATAATGTTCATCTTGACAATTTAAAACCTTGTGAAATAGTCGAGTCAAACGTCAATCAGTCAACTTTACACTAACAAAATACAAGAACTTTTATGCAACTTACCTCCAATTGGTCCGATAATATTTTCTAGAGAAAAATGTCAACGACAATTTGTCAGCTATCTAAATACAAAGTACATGAATGATTTTTCACATGAGCTCAAAAACTTACCATTATGCCTTATGGGTGCTGAAAAAGCAAAATTTTCCATCAGTTTGCTACAGTTTCCGCTTGTTCGAATAATTTTAAAAGCTCACCTGGAACTGCCATTGGTGGCAGGAAATAATTTGAGCAAACAGCATCATCTGCTTCCGGTGTAACAGCTGTTGCTAAGAATTTAGTTCAACTTTAAAGTCTGCTTTTGCTTGTAGTGATTAATTAATTTGTCTTTGTATCTTACGTTGGGATGTAACTGGATCTGGGAATAAAATGATAAGCTTTTGATAGAATCTTCCTTGGAATTTTTTGCATGAAATATTTTGCTAAATTCGCTCACCTTCCATTGATTGCACGGAATTCATGCTTGTTCAGGTGGAGGGATGACCTGGAATTTGGTAATATTAACTTCCAGTGTTCAAAGTTTTTTCAACCAATTAGAAAATGTTCTTTGACTGTCAAAAGCAATTTGGACACTGACAAATTGGCTCATCTGGTGCATTGCGTCTGTACAAGATTACAGCGCAAAACAGTGCCAAGTTGGGTGTGACAGTTCTGACAACGAGAATAGTCATCTTCAGTTCATTGGGAACCGGAAACGGGATGACGTATCTCTGACAATTGTTCATTACTGTGAATAACACGTTATCTTAATGCGGCTTTAATTCGAAGTTTTGTGTGTAAGCGGCAAGTACATGGTGATTTCAGAAAACTTCAAACAGTATCGGCTCAGCCAGTAGTTGAAAAATGGGACCCTGGAAAACACGACTTTAAGATGCTACGAAAATCTTGTTGTGAAAAAACCTCCATGTTATTTAAGCGGGAAAAAGTATACTAAAAACCATGGCCCAACATAGCTAAAAATGTTTAGATCTAGTAAGGAAAGTTAGCTGGTTCAAAATTTTCTATATGCGTTATACAGACGTGGTGAAGCATGCTTCATACGTTTTCAACTTAACTTAGAGTATAAGCAAGCAAAGGACGGCTAGATTGGGTAAAGCGCCCAGCTTGAAATGTGATTTAAACAGGAGAACACCTTCGAAACGGAAAAAACTCTAGATCCGTTGGCCAGTTATATATGCATTATGGCATAGGGGAAAGCTAAGTTAGCATTCAACTAAATGGTGCAAGATTCGTAACACAAACACAATTTGCAGGTGATTCAGTTGGAAACTTTTACTTTCAATATATTATTCAAAATTTAATCAGAGGCTCTAAATCCGAAGGCACAACTTGCTCTTCTAACCTGCTGGGATTCAACATGTTCTATTTGGAGGCAAGTAAACCCAAGCAAGACATCCCAGTCTTTTTTCTAGGGCTTTCAAGCACTTGGACCTACGTTTACGTTCACAATCATTCAAACCATGAGTACCGTTTTTTATCTTAATCTTAAAAATTATAATTTTATAGTAACAAGTTTAAACTGGTATTAAGATTTTGCGTCGTAAAAATGAATATCTAAAACAGAGGATGGATATCGAAGACAATTTCATTTTTCGGTAGAAAATCCTAGTTTAAAGCGGTTTACATACAACACAGAGCCATAAGGAAACATTTGTCGTTTCCCTGTCCCTTCCCCAGCCATTCCCGCCCCTGTCCCTCCGAAATAGGGACAATCACACCAATCCCTATTAGGCACCCGGAGAGGGACAGATACACAGAGAAATGTCCCTTCTCTTGGCACATCACAATGTTAAAGTCATATTTCGCTTAGCGACGTTAACAACGTGTTTCCTAACCGCTCGCCATGCATAGCCCCCAAGATCCATAATTCTATTAGTAAAGCTTTCGACCTTAAGTCTGCTGGAAATTTGTACTCCAACGTGATTCAAAATCTGAAAGCGCTCAAAAATGTCGTAAAAAATCAAAGAATGCCGGACTGAACAAATCACTGACTAACATCGAGGGAGGGACAACCCTGAAGCAAGAAGTAGTTATGCAGTGAAACTCGATGTACATTATGCTGAAATATGTACACGGAAACTTTGAAAGCGTACTGCAAATAATTGATGCAAGAGATCACCGCAAGTTGAATTTAAAAGAAAGATGGCAGAAGATAGACACACTTTCTTGAGCCAGATGATGGATCTTAGTAGCTGTTTCAAATCATGCACTACTTGAGCATGTTCGAAGAACGAAGCAAAACGAATTACTGGTTCATCTTCCTGAATCCCTGCTAAAAAACGTTGAGAACGCTTGTGCTGAATATCTAGCCGCGGATGAACTGCATTACGTTGCTGAAGCACTTGACCCCACGTGAGCTGTCGTTAGTTTGACTGAGAGAGTTCCAGAAATTAACTTCAGAAAAACATGCACAATTTACTCTGTTTGTGTTTGCAGGTTGCATCAGCTTGTGTTCGTCAATCAAACCGTTCGTAACCGAACTAATGTCCACCAGCGGAAATTTTTGGTTGTATAAATCGCGCCTGTGACGCAGCAAGCTAAGCAACTGCCCCCAATCCAAACCTACCTCTTACGAAACGGAATAGATTCGAAAATACGCCTAAGGTAACCGAAGTTGCGTAGCAAGAAGATGAGGTTACAAAGTACTTGAAAAAAGAGTTCGAAGATACGTATAAAAAACATTCTGCGGAGATCATTCTTTTTAGTTCAATCTATCATTTTTAACATAGTTTGTGCATTATCTTCCAGATCTGCCTCCAGTTTTTGTTAAAGACAGTGGTTGGATGGTGAATGAAAGTTTCGATATGATGAAATTCTGATCCCTAAGATCTGACTTCCCGGGACTCCAGCGTGTTGCTCAGTAGATGCTGGCAATTCCAGCGTCTTCTAGTTCCAACGAAAGGGTCTTTTTTGTGCAGGAAATACAGCTGCAAATCAACGAACCGCTTTCGGTGGATCTACTGCGGACGATTTAGTCTACATTCACAAGAACCATTAGATATTAAACGCTTGATTCTTGTCTGTCTCGGATCTTGTGGCTAGTACTTGTTCATTACATTTATTGTTGCTTACAGGCAGAAGATTATATGATAGAACAATAAATTTTTATATCCCTAGACTCATTGGACCGTGTTAAGCGGATTAGTTTTAACATTCAGTTATTCATCGATCAACGTCGTTGAAAGAATTTAGTGGCTGTATCACATTTTGGAGTCAAGAAAATATTTAGTTCGGATTCGGTTTTGGTTCGGATTTCGAAAGCAATAAAAAAAATCAGTCGGATTCGGTTCGAATTTCGGAGTCAGGCAAAAATTCATCTCGGACTCGATCGGATTTCGGATTGAAAGAGAATTTTTGGGTCGGTTTCGGATCGGATGTCGGACTTAAAATTCAGATCCGTTTACAGCTGTATTTCGCTTGGACGCCTTAGCCAACATAACCGTCCTTTGCTTGCTTATACTCTAAGTAAGTTAGCCTGCAAATAATGCATACCTCACCATGTATATAATGCATATATAAAATTTTGAGCTAACTAACTGTGCTTACTTAGCAGATCTAAATGTTTTTAGCTATGCTGCGCCATGGTTTCTGGGATACACCCAAAGTTCCCGTTTAAATAACATGGAGGCCTTTCCAAAACTGGACGTCGTATAACATAGTAGCTCATTTTGAAGAACTAGAAACGCTTACAGAGCTTGAAACGTATATACAGCAAAGAGTCTTTTCTGGAGTCAATGAAATGAAACGCGGTTATCAAAATTTTAAATATGAATGAATTGTGAGCTCTCATGACAAAGGTAATATGTCTGACGCTAAATTTAAGAGTAAAAATCGACAAAGATTTGAAGATGCTGTTACCAAAGATCAAAAAGCAAACTTAAAGGGAAATCAAAATCATATTCATCCAGGGTTCAGCCAGATATATCGTCTTGTCTTCCATCCGTAATCCGGTCTTTATGCTGAGTAATTACAGGGAAAGTAATATACTTTCCCTGCCATCAGTCCAAGTCCGTCTGTTTGCATTTTCAGTTTCCTGTCGTGTCAAAATACATGAAATCCTGCAAGAAAATACCCTTAAGCTTTTCCACCTTTTTAATTCATGCAATATGTTTTGGAATTCATAACTATAAACTCACCAATAAAATCGCAGCCCCAATAAGAATCGCTTTCGTCTTCAAATCCAAGTCCGGATTTGCAAACGCCACAGTGACATTCGCAACGTCTGTCGAAGCTCCTGTAGTCGCTAAACCAGTCAAATTTTTCCCAATTTTGGCGACTCCACCACCATTCATATCTTTAACCTGTTAAACATCTCAATTCTTAAAAATATTGCAGAAATTCCAAAAACTGAGGTCCTCCAACCGCAATAACTTACATGAAACTCCAGATCGCCACAACAACAGGACGAGGTACATGTTGGCCCTTCAATGGAACACACAGCTTGACCTTCCCCATCCAAAATTTTGAACGAAGGCCCACACAAGCTCCATTGTTGTACAACTCGGCCAACCAATCTGTCTAAAGGCCCGTATACGTCAATAGACTAAAAATAAACCACAAACCAACTTTACCAAGTTCTCAGCCCCAGAAATTATGAAACCGGAAATGGCAACTCACCTGCAACCAGCAGGGACAGAAACACGAAGTGCACGCCAAAGACCTTTTCAGTCGGATGACTTGCTGTCCTACGGTATTCCTGATTTTGATGTCAAAAGGTCTTCGGGATCCGCAACAGTTTCGGGAACAACAATTCGTGTTTTCTTCGACGGTGAAAAGGTCTTTTCTGGTCTCCCCGTCTTGAATGCGGTACTTTTTGTTGCTTTCGCATCCACAAAAATCTAAAAACCTTATATGTTTAAATGATTAGCCAAGAAACTCCAACGTTATTAGTGTACCTTCTGTCAGTTCCAGTTTAGGCTTGATTACAACCCTTTTGAGGCCGTACAGCTTTTCCAATCCTGCAAGACCTAGAGAGCCAAAAAATTACCAAAAAATGTCCATTGATATCGGTTCATTTTGCTGCTTAACAAAACGGAAGGAAAGACCGAAAAAACCTTACCACTGGTCGGTCGATCAACAAGCGGTTCTAAACAAAAAAGACAATGTTTCCATATTAACATGATATTAAACCGAAATAACATATAAGAGACATACCGGGCGTTGGGTCGACTGCAAGTAAAAAAATATTATCAGCTCATAATTTTCAGGTGTTTGAAAAACTTGAAAAAAACTGCCTGCTGCTACTCACCTGGCGAAGCCGGCACGGGAGGTGGAGGTTCCTTATAATGATAATTTGCTGAAGCTGAAATTACAATTATAGAAATATAAAATACCAACTTTTGATGAATAATAAATTGATACAGAAGTAGTCGGCTCAAATTTCCCTTACGTTGCGGTTCTTTTGTAACTGGATCTGGAAATATGAAAAAATTGAAGCTATATAAATACAGTTTGACCACGGCTAAACTAAAAAATGATTAATTTTACTTGGCTTACTCCCAGTTCTCATGCCTTGATTGCCTTGGTTTTTCAGTGGATCCATTAGTAGTATGAATTGATGCCTCGCAGGATAACTCAAAATTCCAGTCGATTACTTATTGTTTTTTCAAAATTTACAGTGTTTTTCTAGGCTACTTTTGGCACTGACAAACTGGTTCTGGTGCAGTTAAGAATGCTTCTTATGAGATAACGAATGTCTACGGAAATGTGGGTGCGACGGGCCTGTCTTCTAGAATATTTAATATCATCGTTTCTTACGTAACCGGAAGCAGAATGTTATAACGATAAGATTTTATTGAAGCACAGTTTTCATCAAAACTATATTCGTGATTCCTTCTTCCGTTTGTCTCAGAGTTTAATCTTGGTGTCTAAGAGGTTCATTTTTTCATATCGAAAATTGAATGCAACTTGTTGTCAATTAATAGCGAATCGGCAGTACATCCGCATTCCACAACATGGACGTAAAAATTTATTACAGCTTTAACTACACGGAAATGCATTTGTTATTCACGGCCAAAAGCCATTTTATAATTAGCCAAAATGCCAAATTCAGCGTTATATTTATATTTTTGCTAACGGGCAATATGCGCCGCAATTCGCAATCAAATTTATGCCGACTATCAATGATATCCAGTGTGCGTGAAGGACTAATAAATATAACGTTATCACTTCGATTACGTCCAATGATAACCTTCGCGCATGCGCGCTGGAAGCACGGATCAGATTCTGAAACGTCGGTGATTTGGAGTCATTAATGGAACGCTTGGGCGCTACACGCGCGCTTGAATCGACAGAAATGTTGTTTTGCACAAAGCACAATTCGATGGAACGTGTCAGGATAGAGTATAAATAGTGGTGCTGGAATAAGTTCAAATCATTCCCGACATTTCTGCCGGTCTGAAAGGATTCTAGCAAATTTTGAAGAAATTGAAATTTTGATACCAAGTATAATTCGGTGCACTTTTCAAAATGGAACGTTTCGGCGCTTTCCAGATCGCTGTTTTCCTTGCAGCGCTCTGTGGCGCTTCGACAGACGCTTTCACCTGCGACAACATCGACGTTTTGCCGGTTTGCGGAAACAACAATGTCCGATTCATCCATCGTTGCTACATGACCTACTACAATTTTTATAATTCAAAGGGTTAGTTTCAAAGCTTCTTTTTTAGCCTAAGCAATGAGATTTTAATTTTCCTTGGTTTTTTACAGCTATCCGGAAGGTTGTCTCGTCTTCTTGCGATCAACCGCGCAATACGCAATGTCCTTGTCCCAAGGTCTTTAATCCACCTGGACACGTCAAAGAAAAGTGCTGCGCTTGGGATGATAAGCTCAAAGTTTTTGTGACGTTTGACAACGCGGACGCCCTCTTGTGTGAAATGAACTGCAATAAGAGTAAGTACAGGATTTTAGAAAGTTTTTTGGTATTTTGAAGAAAGTGTGATGTGGATCTGAAGCGAAATTGTTTGATATTCACAGAGCTGTACTTCAGAAATTGTGGCGGATGCGGTGAGTCGGGAATTCACAACGGATGCCTTGAATTAGCAGGCAAGTTTGACCAGTTTGGTGTTGACCAGTTGGATTCGGAGGATGATCGAAGTCTCGGAGACACTGCTGTAGAAACTGACCAAGGGCCAGCTGACTCATCGACGGTTGAGGGAACTGGGGGAGTGGAAAGCGTCGATGACGTCATTGATGTTCAGGGTGGGGGCCATCATCCGCGTAAGTTATATCCCGTTCAAAGTTGAAATAGGAATGAATTTGAAGGGGCACAGACGTACCCCTTTTTGAACATCGTCATTGAATTTCGATATTTGCAGCTACCACAACGACCAAGAGACCAACCACAACTCGTTCAACAACTACTACCACGGCATCTACGGTATGTTTGAAAACATCCACAACAACTACCCCCACTACAACCACGTCGACGACGACTCCAACGACTACAACTTCGACAACGACCCCTACAACCACTTCGACCACGACTCCGACCACAACCACATCAACGACAACGCCGACTACGACAACTTCAACGACGACCCCTACAACTACAACTTCGACGACGACCCCCACTACAACCACGTCAACAACGACACCTACCACAACGACTTCGACGACCACACCCACAACGACCACTTCGACCACGACCCCTACAACCACTACTTCAACGACAACACCAACTACTACAACCTCAACGACGACCCCTACCACAACCACTTCGACCACGACCCCAACTACAACCACGTCAACGACGACCCCCACAACGACCACCTCAACCACGACCCCCACAACAACCACCTCGACGACCACCCCAACCACAACCACATCAACGTCGACTCCAACCACAACCACGTCAACGACGACACCTACCACAACGACATCGACGACTAGCACTACGACCCCTACAACAACCACTTCGACCACGACCCCAACTACAACTAGTTCGACTACCACAACTACATACAAATACTATCCATCCAGTCGCCAGCCATATTATTATTCGAAATACGATTCGGAAGAAGATCGAAGTCTCGGAGACACGGTTGTAGCAACTGGCGAAGGGCCAGCTAATTCATCGACGGTTGAAGGAACTGGAGGAGTGGAAAGCGTTGATGACGTCAGTGGTGTTCAAGGAGGGGGCCATCATCCTCGTAAGTTTTATCCTGTTTTAATTTGAAAAAGAATAGAAACTAAAGAGGCACAAATGTACGTATTTTTGAACCTTGTCAATGAATTTCAATAATTGCAGCGACCACAACAACCAAGAAACGAACCACAACTCGTTCAACAACGTCAACTTCGACAACGACAACTCCCACAACAACCACTCCAACTACTTCAACCTCAACGACTCCAACCACGACCACTTCAACCACGACCACTTCAACCACGACCCCTACAACAACCTCTACAACCACGACACCAACGACTACCACTTCGACGACGACCCCCACAACAACCACCCCGACCACAACCACATCCACAACAACGCCGACTACGACCACTTCGACGACGACCCCCACAACAACCACCTCGACGACGACCCCCACAACAACCACCTCGACGACGACCCCCACAACGACCACCTCGACCACGACCCCCACAACGACCACCTCAACCACCACGCCAACAACTACAACTTCGACCACGACACCAACTACAACCACTTCGACAACGACACCCACAACAACCACCTCGACCACGACCCCCACTACAACCACGTCAACGACGACCCCTACAACTACCACTTCAACGACAACGCCAACTACAACCAGCTCAACCACGACCCCCACAACTACAACTTCGACGACTAGCACAACAACCACCTCGACCACGACTCCAACGACTACCACGACCCCTACCACAACGACTTCGACGACTACCACAACCCCTTCAACAACAACTAGTTCGACTACCACCACAACCTACGAATACTATCCTCCCACTCGCCCACCAATTTACTACTATTAACGGTCTTTCTTCAACCGCTTTCATGAATCATGAAATTGCATGTAGCAAAAACGAGATCCATTTCACTTGTATATAATTTCCGCTTTTAATTGCCTTTCCTTTTCCCTTTTTTTCTTTTCCAAACTATTTTATTCTATTTATTTTGTTTTTGCAGTTAACCCTGCTTCAAGCTTGACCAATATTCGCCAAAAATAAATAAGATTGCATACCTTACTAGTTTTAATCAATAGCCATAAACCATCTTTATTCATGAAATGTTCAATTACACCAAGACGGACCTCCACTTCCAAGCGACAAATACACTCCAGTGACATATCCACCGCCATAATTGTACCACTTTGGGTTTCCTCCAATCGACTCTCCACTAGCCCTCCCAGTCAACTCAATCGTCTTTCCATAAGCCACAGCGCTCAAAACGGCGCTCTGGGTGTTTGGTGCAGCTCGAACATTAACTCCAGCCTGAATTGTAACGGTTCCGAAGCATCTTGGGTTCGTTTCGCCATTGTTCAAGAACGCAAAAAGCTCATCCCAAGGATACGGTCCCGGACACCTTTCCCTCGAAATCGGAGAAACCGAAAAATGACCAGTGATTCCTCCAGTGCTGTCAGCCCATGCCGGTTTGATGTAAGGATTTCTGCGCAAGATGTCCTTGATAAGGTTGAACGAAGCGGTCTTCTGGGCTGGAGTGATCAGGTCCGAGTTGTCGGTGGAAGGCTTGACGTGCTCAATGGAAATTGTAACGTAGTTTGGATTTGGATTTCCCCACCCTAAACAAATTGAAAATTAAGTTCCATTTAAAAACGCTCTACTCCATTTCGAAAAATCCACATTCTGAACTCACAAGGATCAGCGCCGTTCTCAATCCTTCCATTGCCCCAAGCGCCATCTGCCTCCCGGACACACTGAACTACAACGCCATTTTGCCCAACAACGTAGTGAGTAGCAGCGCCAGCGTCAGGATTCTGGAACCAGTTTCCAATGGCTTCAGCGCTTGAGCCGCCGGCTGTTCCATGGATGATGAGCCATTTTGGCGTGTAGCCATTGCGGCCATTGTAGTGGTGCGGGCTCGGCATCCATTTTGCACCAGGTTGGTCTTGCCTATGTAAAAAATAGAATTGTAAAATTTTCAACACTTTCAACTACTGTATAAGTAAAATAAAAAATAAAAAAATTACCCGCTGCACAAAGCCATCAGCGCCGCAGCGCAAAAGAAAGTCAATACAAACTTCATTGTTCTCGCGTCAACTGCGCTTCTCAAACAGAACTGGAAACTGACAGAAAGCTTGAACTCTTGATGAGCTTTGTCGATAGATAAAATATTGCCTGAATATAATTGATCATTTTTAGTCAACGACATACTGATTATATTTGCTCTCATCAATCGCAGTTAATAGTAAAAATAGATTCAAGATTCAAGATATCGAGCAAACCTAAATGAGGTAAACACCATTGTTTGAATCTTGATTTTGACAGCTTAATAAACACTAGTGATGATGGAACGACGTGTTTTGGCTTACAATCGATACTTGAAATTCATCCGGGATCAATCAAGGTTGAAAACGTGAATAGAATATTTTATTATGGATGTCAGAATCTTTTAGTTTCCCTCAAATGACAATTAGCCATAGAACGTTTAAGAGACTAGCGTTTCTACAAAATCTTCTAACATTCATCCTACAAGTTCGTTGATTAATACAAGTAAATAATGATTGAGTTACAGCAATTTGATTCTTAAGGAAACAGTAAAGTTTGAAATCGCATTTATATACATCATGACTGTAAATTCTAAATTATCGAATCATAGATAAAAATTACACTTTATGCTGCTGGTAATACTGATTCTACCCTTGAGACGACATCTAATGGAACTATTAGAGCTTATCTATAGCTAACGTAAATTTTATAATGTTAAAGTTAAAAGGATACATTCAACGAAGCTTAATCCTCATCTTCTTCTACTGGATCTTCATCCTTGCCTTCATCAACCTCCTCATCATTTTTAGGCTCACTAGCGCCACCTGTCATGTCATCATCTTCATCTTCGTCATTAGATTTCGGCGACATTGGCTCCG
>JAQGBJ010000983.1:0-28530 GCA_034698345.1 Sphaeridia pumilis | reverse complement strand
GTATACTGCTTGCTAGTACAATTACTGTTATATTTTTAGACTAGCACTTTATGTACTATGAAGAGTCAAAATACATGCCGACGTTTTTAAAGGTTGTAAGGTGTACGTATACTTATGTTAGTGTTTGTGCAAGCACCTGACATTCGACATTCCGGGCGGTCAACGATGCAATGCCAACTAGTAACACCTGTGTCTTGCAGGTCCAAAAGTCTCATGTGTCCTTAACCTTGATAAGTTGTGCTATTAGTCTGTTATTCGCAAATTAAAGACAGTTCCGATCTAGACTACGCTTTACTCTCGTTCAAAAGCGCACATTATGTCCGGCTTGATGTTTTGATCATCTTCCCATGAGACCGTCACGTTCCCGAAGCATGCAAACGCTAAAAGCGTCGTCCGTTCACGTCAGTCTGAAGTATTTATAGAGTATTCGAGTCATCAGGCCATAGCCTCTAGCCTTTCATCCTCATCTTTGTTTCTTTCAGAAACTGTAAGCGTTACAGCGTTTGAAGTTTGAAATGAAGATATGCTACTTCAACTTCAGAGTAGCAGCGTATGAATGGTCAGGCGCCGGGCACTTGTGAATAGCATCCGTTCAAAACAGCCATGGCACGCCTACAGTCATTTAAAGCCCATCCTACTTTAACTCCAAACTGGTTACAAACAGCATTTGAGCTAATTTTGTAAACATCTGATTCTGGAAATTACCAGAACCTCATTCCGATAAAAGGAGAGATGCCACATTAATATAAAAAAGAACGACTGTTGTTTCAAAGATTGAATGGCTCAGTCAGAGTTAAGTTGAAACCCTGTTTCCTTTCAACGATTCATGATACAGCTTCTAAAGCGTCGACTAAGGGGCATCAGAGCGCTATTTGTGGTTTGAAAAGATTCCAACGACGCATTCAGAAAAAGTTCCCAAGATCTATTTTAACGTAAATACTAAAAATGCAAACAGTATTTAGCTGTTGCGCAGGAAGCTTGAATCGGGTTCCTACCATTGGCATTTCCCGTTTAGATCCAATCAAACATATGTAGGAATGACTTTAATGCTGTTGATATTGCACCAATTTATATAGATAATGTAAGCTTCCAGAAATCTATTGTGGTTCCGGCCGAGTCGTGCCATAGAGCGCTAGAACTTTGTTTACTATCCAAAGACCATTGAGCAAACATTCAGCTCGATGACTACGTACATTTCGGCTGCCTGGTTCAACACAATGCGTCGCAGAGGCTTGAGTGCATGCTTCAGTGTTTGTTTTGATTCTGCAAGGAAAATATTGGTGCTGTTAAACGGCGATTTTCCGACGTTAATCCCGGTTAAAAACACGATTAAAGTTTAAATTGTTAGTATTTTGTTAGTCAATATTATTATTTTGAGCGCAGCCAGTACAAAATGTAACTGTTGAACGTTTTAGAGACGTTCTTCTACGCGCTAGTGTTAGAACATTGAAATTGTCGTGCGATGTGTAATGTGGGGTCACGTGATTTTCAATCAGCAATCAGTGATGTAAGAGTAAACAAGATTTACAAGTATTCAGAAAGCTTTTCAAAAAGGTGAGTTGACGAATGTTTCAACTGTTATTCGATTTCTCCAAACTGCCGCAAGTTGTACCAGACAGACTTGATTTTTGAAATTTTGATTCAAAGTGTCTTAAATTAATTAGTTTTCTTTATTTAAAATTTCTTTTTGTAGACATTTAGATTCGGAAGACTGAAGAAGGCAAAGAAGTATTCATTTCAACAAGTTTCGATGACGTTAGAGGTTGGAGGCCATTGACTAGATGGGCGACCTACATTAGAAGAAGCTGTGATAGCATACAGGCTGTTGGTTCTATGGAAGTATCTATAACTATAGTAAGAATCGATATGGCCGGCGCGTCGGCTATTTTTAGGCTTCATATCTTCCAGAAAGTGTAGTTGTTGACCTGTACAGCAGAAATGTCGTTGGAATGTTATTATTTTGCAGATTCGATTTTGAATTTGATACCGTCAGTAGCAGACGATGCCAGTAGATTGCAATCACATGCTTGATTTCGCAAACGTGATGCGCTTGCAGTTCTGAGACGTAGCATCCAACGGCTAGAAACCAAACGAAGGTTGAGTGAGGGGATGAGGTACAGAAAAACAACGTGACTTTAGTTTCAGCATAGAGTTGATACATAGCAAAGTTTGATAGACTTGTTTTTCAACAGACTAAACAGCTTGGCGAATGTATGATGACCTTGGTTCTAATAACTGTATGGAAGAATAGGAGAATCAGTGTAGGCAGTGCCGGCCAAGCAGTTTCTCCATTGGCAGATGAGATAGGTGGTGTTGTTGTTCTGTTTGTAGTTCGTAAATCCAGTGCAGAAGAGCTCAAAATATTGAATATTAATCTGATGATTAATGTCGAGTATTTTATGAAGCGGAAAAGAGTTAGTTACACTGTAGTTTTGGGCAGATGCTGATGTTACCGTGATACACTTAACGCAAAGCTGGCACTAACTTGGACTTTGACTGTTTTTGTTTTGCAGACCAAGAAACCAGGGACTGGAAGCGTGATTTCCGTGTTGAAGCAAAATAGTTCGGTGCGACAACAAAGGTGAGGTTATGTAACCGTGTAAAGAGTTCAATTGTGTTTGTGAGTCATGAATGAAATAACCAGAATGCGTGTTATGATTCCGGTACAGGAATGTGTGACAGTTGCGGTTTTCCATTCTCCAGTAAAGAAGCAGATCAAGTTGCATGAATACAGTTGATATTCGCCATGAGGTTCAAGCGTGATTAACAGACGTTGACGTTAGTTAGTTGTCTGTCAGTGAGCTAACACGATTCCGATAGCCGTTAGCACCTGTATATATTTAGTGAAAAAGCAATTGTGGTAGGGTCGTGATGGAATATTTTTGGCTTCGGAATATGATCAACGACGAGGTGTGACTTTGACGGATGACTGGGACCAGCAGCAAGTGTTACAATTGTAGGTTTCGCTCCCAAGTCCAGACTAGAATTAGCAACAAGACGTAAATTTGGATGAATGATGAATATGGAAAGGGTAATAGAAAATGCGAAACTGAATTGGCACTTTGGCACCATCTCGATGGGGTCTAGAGTCCAACGCCAACTGCATGTGAGGAAAACAAACCGTACGGATGTGTAGAGGATGGTGATGGCGCCGCCGAGTTATACATATGTTTATGTCGTTAGATAGGAGAGAGAGCTCAGTATAAACACGTAGAACGACATAATGGCGATAGGGAAAGAGTGAGCAAAGTTAGCTTTCCCTCCATCGTAGAATCTTAGGTATAAATCAAGCATGCAAAATAGAAGTTTAGCTCAATTGGTTGTTTGCTCTCGGAAACGCAACTCAGTGTCCTGGAAAGTTTCAAAATGCTAACGTGCTTCTCGAATGTAACTAACCCACCGGATTTTTTTCTGTTACAGAGCATAACTAGTGCAACGACTGATTGTGCCGCAACGAACTAGCTCGTCGTTACGAAAACGAACTATAAAGCTACTACCATTTTGTCTTGTTCTCGTGTATGTGTTCGATACAATACATCGCTGAACTGTTGTCGGACCAGCGATAGTTGTTTGTTATTGTTGAAGACATTAGTCAGATTGAAGAGTTTAATTTTGCTGGAACGAAATTCGTACGAAAATTGCCATGTCTACTCAGCGGGATACCTTGATACACTTGCTTGCTGGCGGGTAGGTTTATGATTCACTTTACTAAATTTATATTATCGAAAGAAGGATGCATTGTAACATTTGCTATCATCTTTCAGAGTTGCAGGAACTGCTGGGGCGGTAGTCACATGCCCATTGGAAGTGGTCAAGACCAGATTACAGTCATCTAACCCAGTGTTTGGTAACGGACCATTCAATGGACCCTCTTCTTCTTCTTCCTCCTCAGGAAGTCTATCATCAGGCTCTAGTTCATCACTCAGTAAATTTTCCCGTTCATACAGTTCGTTTGGTGATGGCCGAAGGACAGCCTCGAGACGCCTTAGCACCTGCGTCAGTTGTGGAAGAAGCTCCTCGATTTTGTCAGTCGCTCAAAATCAATCCGTTGATCTAGCTGTAGGCAGCAGCGGTGGAAGTGGAAGGCCTCAGTTGGGGCTTGTTCAGTGTCTTAGGTAAGTCGACTGACTGTTTCTCGGCTAGACGTTATTTTTTTCCTGAATGATATTTATTCCGTTCAGCGTGATGTATTCTCCCAGTTTCCAAAGAATAGTAGTAAGGAAAGTTGATTCTTTCGTTAAAAGATCAGATTCTTATCAGTCAGACCCAGACCAGAATTATCCAGTTTTAAACTGACTTAAAAATTTTCCGTGCTTTAGTAGCTGGACATAAGTGACAGTATGCAAAGAAAGCATATGACTGACTAGACGTGCCCTTTGACATGGCAGTTCCTCAGCTGCAAGAATAGTTGTTTCGTTGTTTTAGTTGAGGAATACATGCAGTGTAGATTACAGGGGCTCCTGTTTATATATCTGTCTGAGAAATGTAGTAGGCATGTTCAACACGATGTATGAGTGTGGTTTAGAACGCATTCCCCATCAAAGCAAACAAGAACCCACTTGAAATCCAGTTAATGAGATATCTGGATGACATATAATCCAGCCCTATCTGGATCGTAATCAAATAGAAGTTGTTGTAACGGAACAATATTATTTGTTGTTGAAGATTATTGCAAAAACTCACGCAATGACCGCGTGTCGTATTCATGATACAACTGACGCCTGACAATTAACATCATTTATTATTGTTTACAGACTGATAATTGAGAAAGAAGGCCCTCGGGCTTTGTTCAAAGGACTTGGGCCTAACCTCGTCGGAGTCGCTCCGTCTCGGGCCATTTACTTTTGTTCGTATTCCCAGTCGAAGAAAACATACAATCAAATGCTTCCAAGTGATTCGCCGGTGGTGCATATATGCTCAGCAGCCACTGCAGGTACGATATTCTCATTATGTGATGACAAATCAATCATCATCAAGTCTTGTGTTGGTAAACATGTCGATGGTCAGCTTGCTTTTTTCCTAGAACTCGAAAATTGATGTTTCTTAGGATGGATAGAGCAGAAAATGACACGTAACTCTCCACGTATCCCTGCACGAAAATATTAATGTAATTATGAAGCTTGTCAACAACGTAATTCTGCCATGCTACAAGGTTGTTGTTTTCTTGAACTAGCCGTGCACAGAAGACAGAAATAGACTGATCAGTATGATAATTTTAATCATATAGATTAGATTTTGCAATGACTGTGTAATGAGGTTGAGGCTGAGGTACGAAGAACATAGGAAGTCTTATTAGTTGACTTCCGCTCCGGCTGTTGTTCTACCTATGTAAGAGAAATATTAGCATGCGATCTGTTGTTTCGAAAAATTAGTTCCGCAACAGCATTTAGAAGTATAGACTATCGGAACTTTGAAATGATTTTTATCGCTAAAACAAGGCAATAGCGGTACTTGCTTGCTCCTAGTACGCGGTTAGAACTCCCGTTTGTATCCGTGTTGTTTCGTTAGTGCAGTGGGCAGCTGAATAATAAGTCGGTCTAACCTTGAGCCGTTTTACGTGCAATGAAACGTCGATAGCAATAGAACAAAGTCGAATATGAGAGCTAAAATACACGGAATAGCCGCTAGAGGTTACTGCTCAGACCTAGAGGAGTAAGAACGAGTATTGGCAACGGCCCGGAATCTGCGCTGGCTCGTTAGAAGAAATTTTGCTGAGTTGCACTTGCAAAAAGAAAACACGAGGTAGCAAACGAGAGTAGAATTGCGCATTATGTTTCGGTTCTTGGATGCAACTTGAGAGTATGTTGATGTTTGCATATTCTTGTTTCGTTTGAATGCGTTGAATGAAAATGTTACTAGACTGTTTACTGATTTATGTTTACATCGTTGGAGAGGATATGGCGGGATTTGTTACGCTACAAGCACTTTAAGAGAGGAACTGACGACACTCTAGACTTTTGCTTGAGTCTGCAGATTCAAGCTTTTAGTTAATGGAAATAAGAACATGTTCAAAGCTTTTATATCTAGGGCTCGTTTTTAAGGGACTTCAATGGCACTCAAATGTGTTATTTGGAAAAGCTCGAGGTTGTTGTGAAGGAAAACAAAGCATGATCTCAAGATAGATGTTTTGGCAAAATATCTGCAGTGTTTTTTGCCAACAGCAATCGACTTTACATGACCTTGCAGCTTTGAAAGAGTCGGGTAAATGTGTCGCATTTGAACTTGAGAAGCCAATGCAGTTGGAGCTGTACAGGAAGTAAAAGCATTTCTGGTTGAAGCAATGAACGAGACTGCTCCAATAGTGTATAGTTAAATAGAAATGAATGGCACAGCAGCTTCTTAAGAACTGATGCGGCGGTTATACAGTTCTACACACGCGGAGTTCTAGTTAGTAAGTTGGTATTAATCCAGAGCCTTCAATCGACGGAACAGCAGAAGACTTGATGATATGACATACAGAACTTGATGCTCAATGAATTTAAGTTTTTCCAAATCTAAATGCCTGATATTTTCTATTCCAGGTTTTGTTGCTTGTACGGCAACAAACCCAGTATGGTTTGTCAAAACTCGTTTACAGCTGGACCAAAACAGGAACATCACTGCAGGAGAAACTATCAGAAAGATATACGCCCGTCATGGGCTCATTGGTTTCTACAAAGGCATCACTGCGTCGTACATGGGCATATCGGAAACAGTCATCCATTTTGTGATCTACGAAGCGGTCAAGAAAAGACTACAAGAGTGGAGCCAGTCACACAGATCCTTGGACGAAGACTACGACACTGAAAAGAAGACATCAAAAGACTTCCTTCAATTCATGGCTGCCGGTGCCATCTCGAAAACTGTGGCCTCGTGCATCGCTTACCCACACGGTATGTCGGGTGTCTGTCAATCAGTCTCATAGTCAGTTAACCAGCTTCAAGGCTTATTTCAGTATGCCAGTAATGTTTGCCCGTGACCAAGTTCACCAATGCTAGCTGCAAAATCCTTTCTTATGTTTACTTTGCAAAAAACTGGCATCGTTACTGGCAGAATGTTTGCATTTGTTATAATGAGTTGATTGCACTCTTGAAAAAGTAGAGCAAACGACGGGAAGTAACACTTGCAGAAGCTGGCTGCTAAAATAGCGCATTGAAACAGGTCATGCAATGTTTGCTAATTCTTTGTTTTCTGGTTTTCACAGAAGTTGCACGAACGCGGTTGAGAGAAGAAGGCAACAAGTACCGATCGTTCTGGCAGACATTGGGACTCGTGGCCAAAGAAGAAGGTTACCGGGGTCTATACCGCGGCTTGGGAACGCAGCTCATCAGACAGATCCCCAACACAGCCATAATGATGTCAACATACGAAGCTTCTGTGTACCTGTTGAATCGATACTTTCCTCGTGCTGAGCAACCAGTTTATTCAGAACCTCCTGCAATTGAAGTGACCATGAACCGACTTCCGGGAGAAGACTATGATCCATCATATCTTCCCGAAATATCTGGTGATGAGGAGAGGTAGCTTATTGATATTTTGATGAATGAGCAACGTTGTTACGTTATAAATGAAAGCTATTATTATTGTTATTTCAAGGGGGTAGAATGAAAGCAAGCCCTGACGAAGGTTGTCATATACTTAATGTAGGTATAATGTACGAAACGGGTAAACAGGGCGATGTAATGAGTTTATATTTATGTTTGTTAGCCAATGCTGAGAGAAGACACGAGACTAATATTATAAATCGATTATTGTTGTAACATGAGCTCCTTTTAGTTTGATGGATTATTTTGAATGTCACATATACGTTGTACCGAAAGTTGATAGGAAATTCGCTATGCGCTATTATTGTTCATTTTGTAATAGTTTATTGCTCATAAGAATTACACGATGATCACTTTCTCTTCTTCACTGTTAACATTTACGAGTCTGCTATGCTAACTACAGACTTTTTGAATATCTAGTTCATTGCCCAATATGGAAGCGAGTAACAAATCGATAACTGTTGAACCTAAAGAGCGATTATTTGTTTCCTTGCTTCGTAATCAATCACAATGTACCTACATATTGGTTGGTACTACATTTAAAAACTAGTTCTATAATCTAAACTTAAACTTGGAAGGTATAGCACGAGTAGATAATGACAGGTTACAATCATACTCTTTGTTTGACTTTTGATGCTTCTAGCATTGATTAAGCAGCTATTCGAATCATATGTCATATCTTTTTCAATACATTGGGCAACGAATATCTCTTGAAGATTTTAGAGTATCTAAACTGAAACTAAAATGATTCCTTCAGCGTATAGTACTGGAAGATAGTTTTGAACTTCCGTTGATTTGATGGTAACAAAGACTCTAGCGTTATTATAACTGACTAGTCTATCAGATACTAAAAGCTCCGGCTAACCGCAGTTGAAGACATTATCAAGGTTCCTAACAATCTGTACTGTCGCTGTCGCTTTCCACCGGAAACTGACACACATATCTTTTACCGTTCCAGTAACTCACTTGAGTAACCATTTTCTTTTCTGGAGGATCAGCGACAAACTTTACCAGAGGACGGTTCTCGTTAACTTCAAGTTTGACTGGAGAAGCGTTAGGAGATGGATCCGGACTTGTACTTGCTACAATTTGTTGCTGAGCATTAGCTGAAGTGCTGCGTGACGGTGGTGGTACCACTGAAGAAGTTCGCTTTCGCTGCCGCTTCTTTCTAATCTGCTTCCCTTGACACTTCTCAGTGTCGGTTTCTTCTCCTGAAGATGATCTCTGCTCCTCGATCTGCTGCTGGCGAATCTTTCGGCGAGCACCCTTTGACATGATCTTCTTAGTTCGTTTCATGTTGTTCTTGTCTGTGGTGGAAGCAGCAACGGTAGGCACGGTGGTGGAGCTGGCAAACGCTGTAGCGAACGTCACCATTCTTGATTCTTTAGAAGGAGCGGCAGAAGTAGTCGGTCGAGGTCCATTTGTTGAAGTCGAGGCACATCCAGCTACTATTGCGACAGTTCCAGCTGGAGTTGAGAGACTTGCAGCACAAGTGGGTTGAGGTTCACACGAAGTTGAGGTAGCATCAGAAGTAGTCTTCTGACTAGCAGTAGCAGCAGCGGAAGCAGCCTTCAAGCGTCGAGCCTTTTGAATGCGAGTCAAGCGTCGGAGCGCAAGACCTCTCAACAGTTTCCGGAATCGACTCTCTTCTTCGAGTTGCCTGACAATTCCATCGCTAGCACGGCGGTCGTTCATGGTGGTCTTACGGAAGCAGTATCTGCCAACGGACTTCTTGGCTGAAGCGGCTCTTTTGCCTTTATCCATTCTGCTGAGGACAGATCATATTTTCAGTTTCCAAAATGCAATATCTTGATGACAAATGACTCTTGTGATTCAGAGAGCTTACTTGAATTTAACTCGGATCAATGTTCAACTTCAGACAGCACCCACAGCAGCAGTCAAACAACTTCGCTAGATCCAGGCATCAACGTATCTTCAAAAGCCCTTAGAAGCCTAAAAAATAGAGAATTTATTCGACTTGATCCACAGCGTAAACAATTTTTAAACTCAGCTGGATTAGAATCTGAAATTACCTTGCCGGTTTTACTGCTTGAATTCCGCTTCTTTCAGATCTTGTTTTGCTTCACCTCTCAGGATCGCTAGCGCCTTCAGGACATTTAGAACTTCCAAGACAATAGAAGCATTCCTGGATGGAAATCAAAGCTTCGTTCATTATACTTGAATTGAATCTGAAATCTAGATTTTTGACAACTAACCTCTAACCTTTGATTCTGACCGAGTGAATTTGTCCAAGCCTCTATGTTTTCAGAATTTCAGAACTGACTGAGATTGCAGGAGGTCTTCCTCTTCAAGCTTCTGCTGCACCTAAGCAATTTCAATTTCACAATCAATTCAGAATACTTTTCTTCAAAATCAATATCGTACTCGATTGTTAGCGGCCTCACTTTACCTTTGAAGTTTCACAAATTCCCAACTATTAACTCAAGTCAGCTATTGCGTCTACCGGATTTCTGAATGATAACGTCTGTATCGAATTTGATCGACAGACTGAACAATATGGTGTGGACAGGTCAAGACGTTGTGCAGGAATGACGCTTTCAAGACGTCGGACGCTAACAATGAAAATTGCCCCTGAGAAACAAACCTTACCTTTATGCTTTAACGTGCAGCTTCACATCGGCGACAACAGGCTCAAACGAGATGCAACTCCAATCAAACCGCATGGACAAACGTCGTTGGTCCCTGCCCTCAGGCAAAATCCCTGTTAAAACTAACAAAATCGAGGGTCCAAACTGGACACTTTCATAGCAGCTCGCGTCGAGGGTCAGCTCCGCCGCTTATCTTCGAACCAAAAGACGTCGTGAATTTCAACAAACGAGTAAACTTTTAGACCAACAACGTACATAAATATTGTTTTGAGCTGAAGGATAAGAAATCAAACCCACCACGTAAATTGATGCTGCTAATCATACGTACTGTATTTCAAAAATGTTAATGTTGTTAAGCATTTCATCCGGAAATGTGTATTTATGTTACATTTTGTCGATTGTGTAATCAAAGTTAAAACTATATATCCAAAATCATAATTCTTAAAATGTAAGCAAGGGTTACACGTTAAGTCTAAATATTCACTCAAATACATGAAACCTTCATCAACAGTATTTCTTATCAATACCTGACCTAAGCTCATATCCATTACATAAAATTTCTTCATTACTCATTACTTTCCGATAGTCACTTTCAAATAATCTAAATCATGATTAGAGACAGCAGCAAAACAAGTTGTTAGAGAGAATATTACCCTCTTTGTTAATTAGAAAAGCTATCGCATATCAACTAGCGATTTTGTCGAATGGATTCTCGGCGTTTCTTATTATGATAAGTCTAAAAAGTACTTTGTTATACGCTTTACGCCTCTAAAACCATTAATCAAAACATTCAATTTCTATTACAGAAGACATTTTGTCATCAACTCCACTTATGGAATCCTAGTCCATAAAATTACGAGAAATGTAGTATCAAAGGTAAAAAACTTCAACACGAGAATGGCTATCTGAGAAATACGCTATATAGATAACTCCTGTCAAGCTTGTATAACCGAGTAATTATGTTAGGGGTCAAGTGAATTAGATACGTCGATATCAGTTACACAAAGAACATATCAAAAAACAGTTACAGATCCTTCAAGTGATCAACAGAATCCAACTGTTCTGGAGACCAAATGGAAGTGAAAGTGAAAAAGTTGTTACTGCTGCTCCTGCGTTCCGAAGGGGTTGAAAAAGCTCCACTGTTGCGTCTATCGGAAGAAGTTGTCGAAAAAGCTCCACTTTCACGTCGTTCAGAAGAAGAGGATGAAAACGGTCCACTGTTACGCCTGTCGGAAGAGCACGCAAAATGTCCTGAAGATCCCAAAATGTCCGAGCCAGATCGAGGAGGAAACAAGGAGTCGCCCATGGAAGAACCCTCAGACACAAATGTCGGAGACGAAGTGCGAGGTCCAGATGGTGATATTGGGTCGAAGGAGAAAACCGAGTGCTCCGCTGGAGAGTTCAAGCTTGACATGTGACTATTACGGCCGATAGGAGCCATAGGATGGTTGGACTTGTGATTATGGTCGTCAAAAGCTCCGTGCATAGAGGCAACAGCGTTGGCACTTCGGCTACCGCTGGGAAGATTTGGTTCGAAGCTTGGCGCAGTGTAGGCCGGAGGTAGGGGACTCATGAATGGGTTGAAGGCACGACATTCTGGAGATGAGTCAGTTTCAGACATGTATGGTGAGAATGATAGTGATGAAGGCACTGAGCGTTTTGGAACAGGTATTGGGCAGAATTGACCAGTCATGTTGAGCTCAATAATGCCCAGGCTAGAGTCGCAGATGCCCTTAGCACACAACAGAGTGCGGTAGACCCTCAGCTTCATAACTTGTGGATCAGTTTCTTCCATGACCATCCTGGAGAGAATTCAAACGGATTATTAGTATTATCAAAATAGTAGAAGTTTAACTACTCGTTCGTACTTACGGCAACTTTTCATAAGTATGCTTCATCGGTAGAAATCCTAGCAACTGCTTTTCTTCTGGAAGGCTTGTCTTTTCGAACATGTACGGCTGAAACATGCTTTGACCCATGACATCTCGAATCCGGTTGAGGTAAAGACACAACTTCTGAGTGTCCAACGCCTTTCGGAGCATGTTCAAGGCAGAGCTGTTTAGCAGGGACGAACTGCATCGCAACCATTCCAACAAGAGCTTGACTGAAATCAAAAGATTGCATTAAACTTCGAAACAGCTGCTTCAAGAGCATAATACCAGTGCTTTTTTCAAACTTACTATGTGGAATAGCGTAGAAATTGTTGATGTCTCCATAAGTGCTAGCTGCAATCAAGGTAGCGTTCAAGATCCTTACAAGAACATCCAAACAGTCAGTCTCCACACGGACATTAACGACCAAATTGGAAGTTTCGCGTCTCCACAACCACATTCCAATTATGATCACTCGCAGCAGATGGTTTCCGTTGATAGCACTCTTTGCCACCAAGGGAGCCAAGTATTTCGTCATCCACTCAGCAGACGGAGCTACCATGTAGACATTCTTCATCAAGCTTCGAATTCGAACCAAGAAGGACAAGATGAACTCATCCAAGGCCGACATAGGATGTAACCTAAAATTTTACAAACATTTCAGATTATATTGCATAAATGTTCATCCGTTCACGGAGTAATGACAACCTACCGATCCACTCCTTTCAAAGCTTCTTCAAGGTTCTGCCGGGCAGCCAAGCATGGTTCCGAAACAGACAGAGCACGAGCGAAGTAAGCAATAGCGACCAGTTGACCCTCCAAAGAATGACCATTGATCATTATCTGAGTGTAGCCCATCCGGTAGAAGGGAACTCCGCTGCTAGGGTTGACGAATCCCGCCTTTTGGTAAATGACGATAGCTGGATGATAGTGATGTCCATGGTTCAACAAGTCTCCAACGCGGATTAGCACTTTCTGTAGTACCCAACTTGCGACACTCTTCACTGTCTGGTCAATTGCCCGTCTGTGCTGGCTAGACGATCCACTAGCAGCTCGAGCAGAACTGAAACGAGATATTGAGAAGTCTATTATGCTTTGTATCATCCAAAGAACGGTAATCGTGAACCGGGTTAGCGAACTTACGGTGACATTGGAACCAGGTCATATCGGAAGCATAAATCTTCTATGAATCCTTCATAGAAAGCCACCCCGAACTCGATGTAATCTTCAATGGCTCGACGGTTAAATCCACTGCTGAGCACCTTCAAAGGCCTTTGGAAGCAGTCAATCCACATGGACACTTCATGTTGAGGTTGCACTCCTTGGTTGACGTCATCCAAGATCAAGCTCTTGTACTCCCGCTAGAATCAGCGAATACCTATGCATTATTGTATATTCCTACGTATTCCAACTTTGTACCACCACCAAACTGTAGCCTTAAGGCCAACATTCAAAGAAGCTTTCACTCACCAGCAATTCTACGACTATCAGCGCCAAGTTATCCGGTGAACACGTCTTCCCAAGCTCGTTAAGCTCCAATCTGTAGCCCACCAGTCGCCTGCAATAACGCCAAAAGCTTTCTTAGAGCATTCATTCTTCAATTCATTACGCAAACCAGTTCGGCAGAACCCCAACTTCGAACATTTACATTATACAATTAAAATACAGACTCACTCTTTCAGACGCTCGGTCGCTGATGTCCTCGAGTTTCCACCAGGAAACGATGGCGGCGAGGAGGAAGCTGGATGGAATTCATTTCGGGTCGGCTCCATGACTGTATGTAATTGTGTTGAATGTAACCTGAAGCAAAATCAAAAGCTGCTATTAATCCTTCTTCAATGCTACCAACGTTGAGATCTGAGAAAACTCCGATCCTCGCTGTCAATCTAATCCAAGCCCGTCTTCTTCAACTTTTCAACACTATACGACCATCCAAAGAGAAGGACTTCATGAGAAACCTTCGCCCTTGAATTTTACACAGGATCAACTACAATTCTAGAACTTACCGATGTGTTTGAAGAATGCCCAGAGATGATGTACTATTCACGTAATTTCTACGGTTCGTCGTGTGTCGTTAAAACTATAAGAACACTAAACTATTTTCGAAATCGGTCACATCTATAGGGACTATAGAAGCTTGCGAATCGTCAGAAATATTGAAACACTTCAACGTTACACCACTGGTCACGTCTGACCACACACACTTCCAAACTACAACTGAAGAGTCTTGGATTGTTGGTCGATTCTCTTGTCCAAAGCTGTTCAATAGTTGCTCCTAATATCTACCAGTCTATACCTATAGCGCCACTAACATCCACTTTGATAATTTTGTTCTCCAGCCATATAACGGTGAGACAAAACAAGAATAATTTGTTGGTTGTGTCCAAAGATTGATTCTTCGATCGAGCCATGAACTTTCAGCCATTTACATCTGATGATAACTGTAACGCTTATCCTGCGTTCATCAACATATCAGTCACACACCGTTACTTCCCTCTGATTAGCATCACCTGTTTAGCAAACAAAGGTAGATTAATTGAACGTAAACAATCAAATGTTAAAACAACAATAAATTGATTCAATTAATTGAATTGCTTAAGGTCAGACACGTAAATTGCAATTGATTAATCAGAATCGCTCTTCAAGACTTTTCTGCGTAACATCAAAGATCAAACTGCAAAATAATGAATAAAATTTCGTTTTTCGATAAAACGATTCAAGTCTACAATGTACCAAAGGTCATAAACGAGACATACCTGGGACTCCTTTCAATTTTGAGCTCCATGGGTATCATACCGTTAGACCACTCACTGCTGCAGAACCGCCAGTACCGCTTCTTCAAGTTCAGCAGATTCAGCATCTTCTCCATCTCACTTCGCTGGGTTCTGGTACTTGTTAGCATTGATCAGCTGATTTTCACCACTAAAGACTCTAGCTTCATCCTAGGGCCGTAAGTCTGAAAATGGAATCGGAATGCGCTTACTATGTACTTTACTTTGGATTCTAAATATTCATCAACACTTCTTACTTCACCTGAGTTTAGGGCTACTTCTTCCCCAAAGCCTTCTGAAGTTGTTAGAAAATTGCTGATTTCAGAAGATATGCCGAAATCGATGCAGAAGATGCTGCTGTTGACTGGATATGTTGCTAACTCTGTCATTCCGGCGACAGCCATATTAAGCCAAATACTTTGCTGGCTCAACTTCTACACGATTCAGCGCTTCTTGCAAGGTTGGGATGAATTCGACAACTTGTTTCATGAATGTTTCCCCGCATACCCCGCCAAGATCGGACGTAATCTTCAACGACGAATCTGGTCAGCTCTTGTATGTGTGTTAGCGTTCTGGATAGCAACGTCAGCTATGGTTTTTTCTAAAACCAGCATCAACAACACTGCTTTCGTCTACTTCATCGTCAACACAATGTTCGGATTCGTCATCACAGCCTTGGAGGGGCTTCGAGAGCTCAACTTCCTCATGATGACCACTTCCATGTCAAGGGCTCTTAGACAGGTATCATCAACCATGAGATTTTGACGATGGCCTGGTGGTGACTTAGTCAACTGCTTGGAATTTCGTTTTGTGATAGATCAGGGAAGCCATCCAGGAAGAAAGCAAGAGATATGCATCCGTCCGAGAACGAGACATTGTTGACTGGCGACGACTTGTGCTCATCGCCAGAAGACAGTGCAAATTGTTATCCGAAAACCAAAAGGCTGAAGCCATGCTGAGTATACCAAGTTACATTATCCTCATGGTGTCATGTATGTTCATGGTAGTTCATGCAGCTGTATCCATGGATCTCGGAGGCTATTGGTCCAGGTTGATTTGGCTCAGTTACTCCATGGGATTAACACTTCGCTTATACGTCAGAACCAGGTACGCTGAAGACGTCAAGGTGGAGCATGTTCAATTAGCTGATGCGGTCAGATCTTACGATACTACCTATGTTGGGTACAAAGAAACGTATCAGGTAGAACGACTTCATCACACAATGATAAAGCTCATCACCAAATGCCCATGAAATAGCCATGACTCACATTTTCAGCTACACATTCTGAAGGACATGCTGGAGAACTGTCCGATAAGGATCCAATTTGGTTCGTTTCTAGTGTTTGACAAGAGGGCTACACTGACGGTAAGTACTAGAGTTGACATCGACTATTAGGTATCAGAGATTGTTTACAAGGAGATTTGTGTGTAGATCTTCGCCCAAGCAGCAGCCTTCGCCATTGTCTTGGAACAATTTGCACAAAAGCGTTAACACATTTCAACTAATTGTGTTTTGCTTGGTGCAGTGCTGAAGTTTTAGTCAGCACATACTTGCTCGCCTACCTGCAATGCGGTTGAGTAGTAGTTGTAACAAATTATCAAATAAAATGTCGAAGCCGATAACGGTGGTTGAAACTGTCAGCGAAAACTTGCTCCGATGCCTGTGCTTACTCAGATGTTTTGGCTTGTGTCCGGTAAAATATTGCAGCACTTCTCGTCGGTTCTCTTTCACTGGAATATCATGGACAACAGCAGTAAACATGTTCCAACTTTCTTGGCTTTGGTTTTGCTGGTGTGTCACTTTAATGTCATTTGGGCTGAACCAGAGAACCTTCTTCAGCGAAGAGTAAGTAAGGTAATCCTGGAATCTAAATCCAACTGACCAAACCAGCTTCATGGTTATTTTAGATTTGATGACCACACATCAAAATTACGTCATTCTATCCTGAACTTACCGAATCGGACTCTGTCATCCAAGTTAACGGCTGCAAAATCTATAGAGGTGAACTGGATATTGACATGCATTTCCATGATGTACGCCTCTGCAGCTGCTTGGTTTAGCGTTCCTCGCCTTTGCACATTCTTGAATGGTTGGTCCACTTTTGACGAACAGTACCAGTCAACTTTTGGCAAGTACTGGGTAGTCATTCAGTCCCATAATCGTCCATCCCTACTCCGTAAAAACCAAATTCGACAGATTTTACACCTTCTGTATGTCATCGCTCCTACCTCGCTAGGCATATTAGTTATTACCCTTTACCGACCTTCATACTCTCATTTCACTTGGTTCGATGTCTGGTGTTCCATTTCAACGATAATGCAAACGATGACTGTCGAAACAGTAGAAGATGTCAAGGTTGGACTACTGTGCATCACAATGACGTCCGCCTTCCATAAGGTAACAGCAGGATTTCGGTGGTTGAATTATTCTGAACAAAAATCAATTTGGTATCTACATGCGAACGACAGATTCGGAAGGGCATTGAAGTATCAGTTACCAAGGGAAAGCTTACAATTAGCCAACTTGACGAGTGGAAAAATCTCATAATCACGATCCGGGATCAAGGCAACCGTTTGAATCGCTTGCTGCTTCTTAGCCAAGTTTACTTTGTCGTCCAATGCATCCTATTGGTGACCGGGACCATCTTCATTATCATGAATCTTCCTTGGGATAACGAGGAGATCGCCCAAGCGTCATACGTCTGGTTATTTGTTCCAGTGGCGCTGTCTTGTAGAATTTTTCTCAAAACTCATTGTGCTGAAAGCATGACCATACAGGTACAAAATATGCATCACATTACGATCATGATCATGACATCATATTCAACAGCAATGCTTTTCAGGAACAACGTTTAGCGTTAACGTTAGCATCAATCGATCCGGCTGTTTCGGATATTGCCCTACCTCAGGTGAGTGAAAGTCTTTGATACTACTTCAATCGGTATCCTCAGCGCGTACCTGAATTCATTGCTTTCGTTTATCAGCTCCAAGACCTCCATGACATGATCACAAGAAAGCCAACAGTGGTGAATCTCGGAAACGTTGTCACATTCGACAAAAACGTCTTATTGATGGTATCTACCAATAAAAACGAACGATCTGTGAATCAATTATCATTAGCAAGATTAACGACCTTTCAACGTTTGATGTTTACAGATAATCAATCAGGTGGTGACATACCTGATTGCTCTGACGCAATTTGTCGACACATGAGCTCCGGCAGACAAAGAGATGACCTCAAGGATTCATCAACGTAATGGGGCATACGCATACGTACAGTATATATATTTCTCACTTGTCGCTTGTCTGTCTTAGCAGAGCAACCTGTGCAGAAAACATCAATCAAACCATTTCAAAATGAATAAAAAGTATCCACCGTTTCCACCAACGGCCCAAACCAGCCTGCTAGTCACCGTGAAGTTGCTCCGCCTTTTCGGAGTTAGTCCCATTGAACAATATTCTGTTGATGGCACTTCACCGCTATTTCGCTTCAGGCTCCTATCTTGGCTAACTGCAGCGAACATCTGCCAATTGGCTTGGCTTCTCTTCTGCTGGCTGGCGTATTTTTTCCACTTCTGCTTGCATCAACCATTGGTTCTGGAGGAAAAGTCAGATAAAAACATCAATTCGCATCAATAAGTACTTGGAATTTCAGTCAACTCGCTCATTTGTATAGGTTTGGCTTGCACCGCTACTACCTTCAAGAGGAAAATATCGCCAAAAATATCACAGAACATGTATCCTTGCGGCCTCTGTTTTCTGCCGGCTGGGGAGTTCTGACAGCTTTGTACAGCTACAGTTCTATTGCTGGTTGGATGGCGGTTCCCCGGCTGATCAGGTTCCTGAATGGATGGGCAACGTTCGACAAGGAGTATCAACAGGCTTTTGAAGTCTACAGCGGACAATTGGTAGCAGTTCAGCGTCGATCTGTCACATCAAACATACTTCGAGTGTTGGCCGTAGCATACGTTTGCTTACCGAGTTTGTACTCCGTTGCTATCCTCATAATTTCCAGTGTGGCGACTTCCACATCGTTCACAACTATCGACGTTTACATAATGGCCTCCGCTTTATTGCAAGTATTTCTGATAGAGAGCACCCAAGATGCTCAGAACTTTCTCTTGTACCAAACGATGGCTAATGCATTTGAAGCTGTAAGCGTTACTTCTTCCTCTTCAAATCTTGTGTTACAATTCAGCGATATCTTAACCCTTCCCAATGGTTCAGGTTCAAGTGGGCTGTTCAACTGCTTTATCGCGGGAAAAACTGACACCAACCACGGTTGAGGGCTGGAAACGTTTGATTTTGATCATCCGCAAACAAGGCATTTTGCTTAACTGGCATCAATCTCTAACAAAAATAATTTTCATTGGAGAAACTATAGCTGTAGGGACAATATCCTTCTACGTAGTCCTTCATGTTCCATGGGATGAGATTAACATCAGCACTGGATTGACAATGTGGCTTGCTACACCGCTGTTCCAACTACTCCGGATTTCAGTACATACTTCCATAGCTGAACGCATGACATCAAAGGTACATTTGACGACTTCCAGACACTAGATCATACAATATAAAGAAGAAAAGTGTTATTTAGCCTTTGAACTGATGCAGGAGGAGAAGCTTGGCCTTACATTGGCTGCAATAGATCCAGCGATAACTGAATTTGCGTTGCCACAAGTATATTCGTTCTTTAAGCTGATTGTAAATATTTACCTGTATAAACACTGAATCCCATCATTCGTATTTCAGATCCAAGACTTGCACGACTTGGTGACAAGGAGGCCAACAAAGGTGGTGCTTGGTAATATGATTGACTTCGACAAAGGCGTGATTGCAACCGTAAGTCTCGTACCGGTTAATCGTGTGATCTTCAAGGAACGACAAAAAAGGTCAATTGATAACGCCCATTTCACAGATTTCTCATCAAGTTGTGACGTATCTGATTGCACTTACACAATTTCTGGATTAAACAGCATCGCCTTGGTATCTATGAGCCATGAGCAAATAACAGTCTTGATCTCGGAAAGTTCCAACTATACTCCCTGTAGAAGAGTTTACTCGGATTCCAATTAAATTGTTTGATATCATGACATTAGGTAAAGAATCAAAAATGTTTACGAAACTGGAAGTATTTTGTTGCGTCGTCATTAGGCTATCGTCCAAGCAGCTGCGAGCTTTCGACAAAGTCCATTAGTTATTCGTTGACGATTATTAGCTCTGCTTTCTGGAATAAACACACATGTGAGCTATCTCATCGAAAACTTAATAAGTTACGTTCTGAATTTGATTTTAAATACGTTGCTCAAATGGTGTTCATACCTCAGATAGTAGATAGTCAGGGGAACAGTGTAGACCTCGGATCCCCGTATTGGAGAATACAACTGGTCATTCTGAGGCTACAGCAATTGTTTGAAGTCATCAAAGTGTATGTGGTGACCAGATCTTGCAACTTTTTGTATCAAGCCTTCCGGTTCACCTTCGGGTACATAGAAAGACGTAAAATGGTAGCAATGGTGACAAAGTCCATGGTATCCTTCGCCGGTTGGCTTTACTTCGGCTTCTTGACTTTCTTGGAAATTCTTTGGGAGTACTTCTTCCACTACATTACGCCCAATATCCCCGAGACAGCTGTCAGTCACCGTTTCCAGCGTTATGGAGTCATCATCAACGGCAATAGACCCTGGGATATTCATGTACTTGACTATCGTTTCTTCATTCACATGATACTTCGACCAGAGCTGGGATTGGGAGAGGCTTACATGTATAACTGGTGGACGACTGAAAACATGCCGCTTCTTTTCGATACTCTGAACAAGTATGGCTACTTCGATGTGGATGAGCACAAGCGGCTGGGACGTAAGAGCTTCTTGCTGGACCTGCATACACTGACCAGACGGCTGAGCCAAGGAGATACTGATGTACGTAGGACTAAAGGTAGCCATCTGAAGAATACAAATTAGTTTTAACATTAACTGTATCGAAAATAGCTCAAGCTAACCTTATATTACTCACTTTTAGATTCAGTCCTCTTCGAAGCTTTTCTGGACTCAACAATGAGCTTCAGTTGCGGGTACTGGCAAAATGCCACAACGCTGGAGGAAGCTCAACGCAATAAAATGGAACTTATAGCAAGAAAACTGAAGCTTGAACCCGGAATGGCGGTCCTGGACATTGGATGTGGCTGGGGAGCTTTGGCCAAGTACCTGGCAGAGAACTACTCAGTCCATGTCACCGGCTGCACTCTGTTCCAGAATCAGGCAGAGTTCGCTCGCAAAACCTGCGAAGGACTTCCAGTCAGGATCCACTTAACAGAATACAAAAACATTCGTGAAAAGTTTGACAGAATTGTTTCAGTCGCCAGATTTGAGTACGTTCAGAACGAAAATTACCGTACCTTCTTCCGGTTTGCTGCCAATGTTCTGAAGGAAGACGGGCTGTTCCTGCTCCATACTATTGGCGTTAACCAACCGCAAGTCCGGCGTATCGATCCCTGGCTCCGGAAATACATGTTTCCCGACATGGAATATCCATACCATACGGACTTGGCACATTCCCTCGACGGAATCTTTGTTCTTGAAGATTGGCAGAACATGGGCTACCACTACAGTTTGACCCTTGAAGCCTGGATCAAAAACTTCGAGCAAAGGAAGATCAAGACGAGGATCGGAGGCAAGTTCTACAGGATGTGGCAGTTCTTCCTCAACTATCAAGTATCCATGTTTCGACTTCGCAGACTCCAAACTTGGCAGTTAGTGCTGTCTAAGAACGGCTTTGTAGGGGGTTACGAGTCAGTCAGACTACCTGGGTAGCTTTAACTTTCATCACCATTTTACACATTGTCATGTCACACACAGGCCTAGCACATCTGGAATAAATTTTGCTTTGCCCGATTTCTGAATTGCTGCAATGCCTGCGAAAGGTGAGAATGAGAATTGGCCTTGTATCATTATTTCTTCCTTCAAAATTGGCCGAGTGCCGAAATGAGTCAAAAGAGCAAAACAGTTGAACATCAAAATTGACAAAATCAAAGATAAACCTTAATTACCAATAGGCGAGATGAACCAAAGCTATTCAAAAACAAGGAAAACTAGATAACTAAGCATTTTGAATACGAATAAAAGCGATCGGAGATCATTTAAGGCCTGAAAAGGCGATTTTTGAACTTTTTGCCCGACAAAATGCGGATATCGGATCACTAGTATAATCAAGCACCAGTGTTAATGTCGAGTTTTCTCAAAACAGGTTAGAGATTGGGGTTCTTTGTTTCACTTTTTGGATGTCTTTGGGTCCCTTCTATGCCACTGGGAGGTTTCAGCTTCAAAGGAAACTCATAAGCCTAGAAAAACGAAAAAACTTCAAAATTTCGAATAATTAACATGGGGAAGATAGGTGTACCTTGCAAGTCCTGCTGCGGCCAAACGGAAAAACATTTTTAGGAACGGACTTCACGGATGAATTGCCCTTGGGACCCTTCACATTCATGCCAAATATGAAGCGAATCCGAGACAAAAAGTTTTTTGGCCAAAAAAAATCGACAGTGGAACCCCTTTCGAAATTTTTTGGCCAAATTGTTTTTTGTCTCGGATTTTCTTCATACTTGGCCTGATTGTTAAGGGTTCTCAGGGCAATTACTTCGTGAAGTCCGTTCATCAAAATGTCTTTCAGTTTGGCCGCAGCAGGACTTGAAAGGTACACTTTCCTATCTTCCCCATGTTAAATTTCGCAACTTCAAACTTGAAACCGCCATTACTGGGCCTACAGATTTGGATCGAAGCTGAAACTTTTCAGGGACAAACAAGGCACACAAGGGCCCCTCAGCAAGATCCCAAAGTTCACCTTCAAAGAACTCTTCACATTGAAAAAAATTAAAATTCAGTTGCCATTTGATAACATTGAGTTCTCGAATCTCACGAAAACCAGTGACCCGACACCGAAAACCCACGGGCTTAAACTTCAATCTGCTTATTGCTCATTTGACCATTTTATACGTAGCCTAAAACGAAATTGGCCACCATTGCCATCAATGGTGGCCAGTGGTCGGACAAAATGGCTCCGGCCAGTTTCCTATACCCAATTACCTGCCTCTTTGCAGACTTGATCTGCTAACTATGTATTGAAGCCTTACAAAGCAGTGAAAACTGTAGTATTCTTGCTCGATCTTCTTCATTATCCTGTCAGATTTTGTTGACTCTGCTTCGTCCTTTATTTCTTTTCCAGCGTCTTCATTGTCACTTTCGTAGTCGTCATTTGAAGTGAGATGTGATTCTGCATTAGCTTCGATTTTCTTGTCTTAATCTGATTCTTATTCGTCTTCTGAGTCATCCTGCATCTTGCGAATAGATTCTTCCGAACCTGACCCTGAAGACATATTTAGCTAGTTTCCTAAGTTGATTGCTGGTTTTGAAAACTTTAGATGCCGTTTCGGCAGAGCAAGATTGGAATCCAACGAGAACCTGGCTGTCGGCAGCGTCTTCTACAGCGTCTTCGCCCTTGCTAGCCAGCTGAGCCCTGAACCTCATAGCTCGGGAATCCAATATTTAGAGACTGAAACCTTCAAATTGCATTGTCTCCAGACTTTAACAGGTTCGATTCTAGTTTCCGAAATGGAAGCGTGAATTTATCGAATTCGCCATGCTTAAAAGATAATGTTAACCAGAGCTTGATTATTGCAGGTGTTAAATTCTTCCTCATATCTGATCCGAAGCTACAAGGAGTCGATGTCGTTGTCAAGAAGATCTATGAGCTTTACTCTGATTTCGTATTGAAGAACCCTTTTTACGCTCTCGATCAACCCATTCGATGTGACTTGTTCTCGGAGAATCTAAAGACGCTACTAGAAACTGTTGAGAAATCTGGTGTCACGAATGTATAATTAGTTTTGCTACTATGTATGTGTTAAGAATCAATTATGATTTTGGTGCCAGTGCAGGTCGCGAAAGAAGTTTCATTCAGGTCTAACTTTGTTGTTGGTGTTAGTGTTCGTGAAATCTTTGTTACTGTTGAAATATACGAATGATGAACAACATAACGATACGATACAGAAAGTTACTTCATTCAATCGTGGTATCGTTTAGCAAAAAGAAGCACTTTTCAATCCAGTTAGACCATCACGACTGAGTTATTGTCATGGCGGTCTTCGGACGATTAATCTTCAACAGTGCCGAAATAGCTCAGTTGGGAGAGCGTTAGACTGAAGATCTAAAGGTCCCGTGTTCAATCCACGGTTTCGGCAACTTCATTTTTGAATCTTCTTAGTCGTACCTTAATATTATGTCCTTGTCCTTTGTAAAACGCCATTACCAGTTCGTTTGCGAATATCTGTGCAGAAGAAATGTAATCACAAAACCTTGAGGACATTTTTAGCCCTTTAACCGTTTCGATGCTTGCGTTCGTCTGTCACGTACGACTAAATGCTGCGATCTCTCGCGCGGCAAGCCGATGTACCAAAACAAACGGACGTCTAGTGAAACAGGTTCATACGCGTATTTATTTTTGATTTCACTTTAAAATTTCAGCACGTGCAGAAATGATCATAGCACTGCGGTGTTTAGTGTTTACACAGTTCTCAAGCTGGTGTATGCATGCTAAATTTTGAATTACAGATTGAAAGTTTATTAATGATTAAAGTTACGTAACTGCTCTGACTGAAATAAAAGATTGAAGAGGGAAAAACGGGACGGTAAGACTGCGATTTGCGATCAAGATCTCACTCAGAGTAAAAATGTCTGAACCCTTGAAAATCAGGCTTGTTCCTCGCCCTGATAAGAAACATCCTGATTTTGAAAGTTACTCTCACTTCGTTATTTTTTCTCAGGTAAGAACTTACGTAATTAATTGATGTTGAAGTAGAAGTTTGTCATTTTGTGTTACCTCTTGGGATGTTCGTCCCTTCGGACTTTTCAAATGACGTTTTTGATGCAGAAAAAGTTCACGGTATTAAGACCTGATGAAGACGGAGATGACGCTATCCTAATCGTTCTACCGTTTTGGATGGAGCCTTTTAAGAAACTGACAGAATTGATAGGAGCTCAGAAAATAGGAGACTATTTTAGTTACTATTTCGTCGTCGAGTACATTAATGATACCAACACAGACTTAAATGATTTTCGGTAAGCTGAGACGATATACTCATAAATGATGTTGGGCGCTGATATCATGGAGCCAAACTTTGTGAATAAGGATCTTTTTTCACTTTCTGTTCAGACTTGGTACATCTGCCTACGCCCCATACAATGCGAACGACATCCTCAGAGGACAGATACGGTGGAGTTCTATATGGTCTATACAGGAGCATGAGAGGGCTCTAAGAGACTGTGAAAGGGACAATAGTCTAGCCAGGTCAGTATAAACACAAACGAATCTAATCTTCTTGACTCTTATGCAAGAGTTGCAGGCTTTCAGTACATTGTTTGTTTTGTTCTGGTTATAGAGCTGGCGTTATTCCGGAGGAATGTGTAGATCAAGATGACATGGTTCTATTCAGAAGCTGTTTAAGTACTACGAGGAAGAATAATCGTGGAACTGTTGTTTCTAAGCGCCCAATGACGCGGACTAAAGACTTATCAAGAAAAAGAATTCGGGAACCTGATTCTGATTCTGACGATGCTTCTGCATTCCAAAAGGCCAAACCACCTACTGCTACTCGTGCCTCGCCTCGGAAAAATGTTCAAGATACGGATACCAACAATAACGATGACGGAAGCGCAATCACAAAGAAACATCCTAAAGCTTCGGATAAAAACAACATGCCTAGGGTCGACATTGTTAACTTTAAATCATTCAAAGGATCACGTTTTGGTGATTTAAGTTCGTAAGTAACAGACACCCTAATATTATTGGTTCTTTAAGCATGCTGCTTCATGTGCTATTACCTTATTCAACAGCTTTTCACCATTATCACCCGGACGGAAAAGAAACCAAGCCACTGTGAAGCCAAACCAAGCTAACCCTCCAAGTAGCTCGAGGTACAGCAAAATCTAATTTGAAGCCTGCGAGTCTGAATAATTTTGAAAAAACTAACAAAGCTCTTCTGTCTTGATATGAATGCTTTCCAGAACTGACAATATCAACTACACTGATCTCATCGAATGCTACAGTGACGGTGACGAAGATTATGTTCCGAGCAAACCAAATTCTGAACGCAGTTCCAGCCCGGAACCAGGCCCGGCTGTTGGGTGAGTAATTCGTATGATTTTCAAGCATCATCATCATCCTACATCACATCTAGCACTCTCAGGAAATATGTTTTATCGTTATTTTAGGAATGGCGGGAAAATGAATCGGTACACCCCATTCGAAGATATGGCTATCCTACGGTTCCTTGATGAGTTCAAACGTCACAGATACGTGGCTGGTTACAAAACGTATCACGTAATGGCCAAATTGGACGTAAGTATTACGAATGCATATTCAACGTAGCAGTCCAGTTTAATTACTGTGCTGGTTGTAAATTGACGGGTTCGCTTGTATTTTAGTATTTTCAACGTCGTCATCGAACGTATCAGGGCTTGTACAACCGTTACAAGCAGTATCTCCGACCTAATCTTACCTCTTTACTTGCCAAAGAACCTGAAGTGCTTCGACGTTTTCGAGAAGGTCAGACATGGAGGAAAGAAAATCCTTATTTACAGCCAGCAGAATTCGAAAGAACACCACCACAGGATTGGGAACCTAGGGAGAAACTTCCAGGAGTCAAGTGAACTCATTTAGACCCTTTGATGACGTTGCTGCTAATAATACACTATTTTTGCAGTTGACGATAGGCTGTAATGACTTTTACACCTCCTATTTGTATCAAAATTCTCAGTCAGTTTTTCAAAACTTTAAATAGTTTAGTAAATACAAAATATACTTAAGTGATCTATGTAATTGCAAAAATGTTAAACAAGTTCCGAGTCGTGACGTTATGGCCATCTGTCGTTAAAAGCAAATACTACTACGCAGAGACCCCTTTCGGGCTAGCCTCTTCATTACTTTTCCATTGACTCTGCCGTATGTACGCTACATGTTAAAGATGGGGAATAAAGAGAGAATATTTGTGAGAGCCAGAAAAGTGACGCTGATTTACCCAGTTGGGCCGAGGGAGATAACGGTGTAGTAAAGTGAAATGAAGTTGGGTAAATTTCAAGTGAAAAGTTGATAAACAATTGTAATTTTGAAAAAAACTTGCAGTGAAGCTGTTGAAGAAGGTGGAGGGAAGTGTGTAAAGTGAACAATTGGCGTTGAAACAAGGTATCAACCAAGATTTTTGGACCGAAAACACAAAAGCCGTGAGCTGTTCTAAATGGTGTAGGATTAAATATATGAAGAGTACATATCGCGAGTTGTTGTTTTGGTATTCTTCAAGTGTGTGTTTATCTGATTAAATGTAGTTTGTTTGGCGTCAGAGTTGGTGAAACTAAAAGGTATTGGTAATTTCTAAATATTAAACATCCATTCACCAGCTTCAAATCAATTTCACTATTCAACAGCATTGTTCTTTGACATTTATGGGTTTGGTTTTCTCGGCAGGAAGAAGTCCTGTATAAGGAGGTCGCCAAAAAGAAGGATCTTGAAGAACGCAGGGTGTGAAGCGAGTTCAAAGAAGTTTTACTGCCTCGTTCAGAGACAAAAATTTCAAAACATAGATTTAGCATTTAAGGTGAGTAATATTGAATATTGTATTGAATTTGAGCAAAAAGCATGCTGGACATCTGCTGCAATGGTTTACGAAAATGTTATCTTGATTACCGTTTCTTTGGTTGCAGTTGTACATATAAAAGTAATTTGCACGGATAAGAGACTTCGCAACGACTGCCGAAAGGATCTCGTGGATGTTTTAGCGGGTTTGAGTGCTTAGAGAAGATTTTATCCTGAAGGAAGCGGAAGATTTTTAGTTAGGGTTGAAAGTACTATTTTGGAGAGGTGGTAAGTCAAAAGTCAACAAAATGAAAGTTGGTATAAAGAAAGAACGAGTTGTTAAAAACGATTTTGGTTTTTTTGCAGTATTTAGAGGATGTGAATATCGCTTACGCAAGAAGAAGAAGAGAAACTATTGTTTTTGATCTACTACAAACTACAAACCAAGTCAGTAATTTAAGGGATGTTGATGATGACTAATAATACGCCTTTGTCGGCCAAGGGGGCCATGGGGGGAAGAGGTGTTGGCCAACCGGCAGCTGGTGGTGAAGACTGGAAAAAGTCATTGCAACTTCCACCGAAGGACAACCGAATGAGGACTTCAGATGTGACAGACACGGAAGGAAAAGAATTTGAAGATTTCTGCCTTAAGCGGGAACTGTTGATGGGTATCTTTGAGATGGGATGGGAGAAGCCGTCTCCGATCCAAGAGGCTTCGATTCCAATGGCCTTGTCTGGTAGAGACATTTTGGCTCGAGCGAAAAATGGGACTGGCAAGACGGGAGCTTACACTATACCTATTTTGGAGCGGCTGGATCCAAATCTCGACGCTATTCAAGGTGAGATTGATGGTTTCGGGAATTTTTTGAAGCTGATGCTGTATGATGATACCATGGATTCCCCCACGTCCTCGAATGGTGGACGATAAATCCGATCCTGATTATTCATTATACAAAAGCTGGAATCGTATCGTTTTGATTTTTTGAAAGAGTCTACATGAGTTGGGTTTTTTTGTAGCCCTGGTCGTTGTTCCGACAAGAGAACTGGCGCTGCAAGTTAGCCAGATTTGCACGGATATAGCCAAACACTTGAAATTAAAAGTCATGGTCACGACTGGTGGTACGGGTCTCAAAGA